>VDFB02324153.1:30613-45900 GCA_007258455.2 Sequoia sempervirens | reverse complement strand
GGAGATTGGGAATATTGTATTAACTCTATTCAAATAGAGCACAACGATGGTGCTATAGATTACATAGAAAGCAAACTACCATATGCGCAAGGTGCACTCTCTTCTCCCTAGCCACACGTCCTTGTTCATCTTCGGCCTTCTTCGCTCTAACATGGTCTACCTTCACACTCATAAGCTTCCAAAAATTGGCTTCTCTCAAACTAGAAAATCTGCACCCAATTGAGCTTCATTTCTAACATTCTTTCCTGTCACTCGACCTCTTCTTATTGCTCTAATGTCCTTGCCTTCTTCTTGGCTCGGTTTCCTCCAAGAACCGTTGACAGGAAACAGCCACACAACCACTTGGCTCAGCCTCTTCCTTTTCAATAACTGTCCTTCAACTAGCAACAACTCACACAAAACAACATCGATCACTTGTAATTGCCTGACCATGTGGGGAAAAGGAATAGGTTTTTCAAGATGCATGACCTCGCCCATAAGCACAATCTCCAACCAAAATCTGGCAGCAAACAAAACTCCAACAAAATAAAAGGCAAACCAAAATTTACAAGCTCTTGTGTCACAAGGTCAAGCTTCAAATCTAAGGAATATTCTACGATAAAGCTGTTAGAACTTGTTCACACTGATTTGTGTGGGCCAATGAGGGCGAAAAGCTTGCAAGGTGAGTTATTTCATGTTGTTGATTGGTGATTATTCCAGGATGACTTGGGTAGCTTTTCTTAAAGAAAAATCTGAAGCAATAGAGAAGATTAAGGCATTCAAAGCCTTAGTAGAGAATGAAAGAGGGTTGAAGATCAAATGCCATGGATTTGACAAAGGAGGGGAATTTACCTCAAATAAATTTGAAGAATATTGTGAATGACATGGGATAAAGGGGCAATATTCAGCTGCTAGAACTCCACAACAAAACGAAGTAGTCGAGAGCAAGAATAGAACCATTCAAGGTATGGCAAGACCTATGCTCAATGAATCCAAGATAGCTGATACTTTTTGGAAAGAAGCGGTTCATACAACTATATACATTTCAAACCAAGCACAAATTAGGGTGAACAACAACAAAACTCCTCACGAACTTTGGAAGGGAAGGCCCGCATCAATAAAGTATTTCAAAGTTTTTGGAAGCAAGTGTTATATAAGAAGAGATGATAAAGATTTGGGAAAGTTTGATTCCAAGAGCGATGAAGGTATCTTCCTTGGATACTACACAAGGAGCGAAGCTTACAAATATTATAAATAAGAGTGTTGATGTTACAGCAAATGCAAGATCTCTTCTCTTAAAATTCAAAATAAATAAATGATTCAAGGAAACCGACTCAAGTGAAGAGTCACTTCATTAAGAATATTTTATATTTTTATCAAAGCCGACTTGATAAAGGACGCATCATTTTGTAAAGACATCTCACTTTGTGAAGAGGACGACTAATATAAATGCAAGGCGCTTCACATTCTTTTGACAATTCATTTTATTCTCAAGACATTCACAAGTTATCAAGGAGTTCGTACTTCTACAGCAAATTATAATTTTGCTTAAGAGCAGATCGATATCAAGGAGAGTTCATTACAATTGTGTATTTTGCATCTAAGAGGTACGAATTTTATTTTATTGCATCATTTCGGCCTTGTGCTTGGCCTGAGATTGTAAGCAGATTTTCTGCTCTTTCAATTCAATATATAAGAGATAAATTCTGGCTGAGTTTTTCTCCCTCGAGAAGGAGGGTTTTCCCAGGGTATTTGCTGTGTTTGATTGTTCATCATTTTTGTATTTCTGTTTTTCTGTCAAATCTGATCCTAAAACTAACATGGTATCAGAGTGGGTCTAAGAAAAAGATCTGATCAGATTTGTTAAGCTGTCTATTTTTCATCTAGGGCAGATCTTGAAGACAAAGTATTGCAGATCCAAGGTTGCAAATTATTTCAGACCTTAGGGCAGATCTTTGAAGGTGACTTTGTGCGGAAAAAGAAGATGGTAATCGGTATCAAGGTAGAAGA
Source organism: Sequoia sempervirens (assembly GCA_007258455.2). Classification (NCBI taxonomy): domain Eukaryota; kingdom Viridiplantae; phylum Streptophyta; class Pinopsida; order Cupressales; family Cupressaceae; genus Sequoia; species Sequoia sempervirens. The sequence goes on along the minus strand of VDFB02324153.1, from coordinate 43,911 downwards.
TAGATTTGATGGAGCCACAAACTTCAACTCTTGGAAACCCAAGGTATTCATTGCATTAGAGGAGAATGATCTTCTTGATTTCGTGGAAAGTAATATGCCCGAGCCTTCCGATGATACTGAGAAAATCCAGTGGAAGAAAAATGGCACGAAGGCTAGAAAGATCATGATAGACTCTGTGATGGATCACCTAGTACTGATCATCTCCAAGTTGAAGACAGCTAAAGAAATGTTTGATACTCTAAAAGGATTGTATGACATCAACAACACCAGTAGAGTCCTTGCTTTGAGACAACAGCTTCACCATGTAAAAATGGCTAAAGATGATTCAGTCATCTCATTCTTTATGAAGATTGTTGATTTGAGAGATCAGTTGAGCACATTGGGGACATAATTGCAGACAAAGATCTTGTTATGTTGGCACTAAATGGTCTTCCTCAATCTTGGGAACCCTTTATTCAGAGCATCAGTGGGAGATCCAAGTTGCCCAAGTTTGATCGTCTCTGGGCTGATTGTATTCAAGAAGAGTCCAGGTTGGCAGCAAGAGGAATTGGGCGAAACCATCATGATGTAGAAAATCAAGTTCTTGCTACACACACTTCTAGAGAAAAAGGCAAAGGAAGAAAAAGGAATAGAGACAGAGAATCAGATTTTGCCCCAGAACCGAAGAAGGATCTCTCTCACATTCAATGTTTCAGGTGTGACAAGTACGGTCACTTTGCTCAAGATTGCAAATTAAGGTCTACACAACATGTTTCTTTTGAGGAAATTGGCATAGGGACATCTCAGAAGGAGCCAAGCTCTAAAGTTGATTCAAAAGGTTTCTTATTCTAAAGTCAATCAATTTCTTTGAAGAGGAGGTATTAACATTCAGAGGGAGTTTGGCAAACTAACAGAGGCAATCTTGGACGAGGAGGTCAAAAGGTTGATGCAAGTACTTGAAGCTTTAGAGAGAGTCACATCATCTTGAAGATTTGTCATAATGTATATTTCTCTGTGATGGAGAAATATGAGGTGAAAGCCCTTGTAGTGTGAGTATTTCTAAGATCTGAGAAATATGAGGTGAAAGCCCTGTAGTGTATATTTCACCTGGTGACAGCAGGAAATATGAGGTGAAAAAGCCCTTTGTAGTAAAGTATTTCTCGTGATGGAGAGAAACATGAGGTGCGAGCCCTTATTCATCTCTCTTAAGATCAGATAAGACGCCATGTTGAGAGACTCCATTACTTACATCGCTGAGTGACTCCATGATGGGCACTTGTGCATATGTTCTTTCCATACATGGGTGTAGCCATGGTGGACGTCATGTTGAGTGACTCCATGATGATATCACGTTGAGTGACTCCGTGATGAACTCTTTACCACAAATGGGTGTAGCCATTTTGGGTGTCATGTTGAGAGACTCCATGACATGAATATCTGGAAAGCATATCTCCCTAGCTAAGAGGGAGGTTGATAAGTTATAGCAGGCCGGGAGGACTCTTTCTCTCCTTAAAATTCAAAATAAATAAATGATTCAAGGAAACCGACTCAAGTGAAGAGTCACTTCATTAAGAATATTTTATATTTTTATCAAAGCCGACTTGATAAAGGACGCATCATTTTGTAAAGACATCTCACTTTGTGAAGAGGACGACTAATATAAATGCAAGGCGCTTCACATTCTTTTGACAATTCATTTTATTCTCAAGACATTCACAAGTTATCAAGGAGTTCGTACTTCTACAGCAAATTATAATTTTGCTTAAGAGCAGATCGATATCAAGGAGAGTTCATTACAATTGTGTATTTTGCATCTAAGAGGTACGAATTTTATTTTATTGCATCATTTCGGCCTTGTGCTTGGCCTGAGATTGTAAGCAGATTTTCTGCTCTTTCAATTCAATATATAAGAGATAAATTCTGGCTGAGTTTTTCTCCCTCGAGAAGGAGGGTTTTCCCAGGGTATTTGCTGTGTTTGATTGTTCATCATTTTTGTATTTCTGTTTTTCTGTCAAATCTGATCCTAAAACTAACAAAGAGATTGCACAAAAGTTATTGAAAGGCACGTAGAGCTGATGAAGAAAGACATCAAAAGGAGATAGTTCAAGAAATCTGATTATCGCTGGTGAAGAAAGTTGTAAAGAAGAAGAAACCGAAGAAACCCAAAACCTATGTGCTGAGCAAGAACTACATTCCATCAAAAGCACCACCCAAGACAATTCATCTAGATTTGTTCAAAAGAACCATCTTGGAAGATTTCCGATTATTGGAGCATTGTAAAGGCACAAAAATTCAAACAAGAAGAAGACGGCCAAATTACAACAAAACATGCAAATCTGTGTTTGTTGCCCAAAGTTGAAATCCAAAAGCAACTCGAAGCAAGTGGAAGACACATCCAGAGAAGAATGAGACTTGGGAGTCGGTCCCAATACTCCAAAGACAAGAACATCATTGGAACCAAGAGGGTGCTGTGAAACAAACTCAATGAAGATGAACAAGTTGTAAGGGAATAAGGCTAGGTTGTATGCAAAAGCTGGATACACTCAAGTTGAAGGAGTTGACTTCAAAGAAACATTTGCTCCTATTGCACGTATGGAAGCCATAAGGATGTTCTTAGCTCTTGCAAGTTTTTAGAATTTCAAAGCTTATCAAATGGATGTAAAATCAACTTTTCTAAATGGAAATCTGGAAGAGGAAGTGTACATTGAACAACCTGAAGGATTCATTCTGTTAGAGAATGAGGATTATGTTTGTAGATTGAAGAAGGCTCTTTACAAACTGAAGCAAGCTCGAAGGGCTTGGTATTCAAGGTTAGACAAGTATTTTCAAGAGCAAGGTTTTAAAAGAGGAATCACGTACAAAAAATTATATATCAAGAATGAAGAAGATAACTTGTTGATTGTTGTCATCTATGTAGATGATATCATTTTTGGAGGAGACAATGAGGGAATGTGTCAAGACTTTGCTTCTAACATGCAAAAGGAATTTGAAATGTCTATGCTAGGTGAGCTATCTTTCTTCCTTGGTTTGCAAATTTCCCAGTTAGATAAAGGGGTCTTTATATCACAAACCAAATATGTTAAGGAAATGCTGAAGAAGTTCAGAATGGAAGATTGCAATCAAGTAAGTACTCCCATGGTTACTGGTTGCAAATTAAGAAAAGATGATGATTCTCCTATAGCAAATCAGACTATGTATAGATCCATGATTGGAAGCTTGCTATATCTAACAACTACAAGGCCCGACATCATGCAAGCAGTTGGTTTGGTAGCACGGTTTCAGGCAGCCCCGAAAGAAAGCCATGTTAATGTAGTCAAGAGAATATTGAAATATTTGAAGGGGATTGTGGATTTCATATTCTGGTATCCAAGAGGTGAAGATTTCACCCTTACAACGTACATAGATGCGGATTGGGCTGGCAGTATCGATGATAGGAAAAGCACCAGTGGAGGTGCATTCTTTCTTGGAAATCGTCTTGTATCTTGTCTAAGAAAGAAACAAGCATCAGTTTCCCTATCTATAGCAGAGGTAGAGTATATTGTAGCAACAACTTGTTGTACACAGGTTCTATGGATGAAATAGACATTGAAAGATATGAAGGTTGAGTTTGAGCATCCCATTCCCATATTTTGTGATAATATGAGTGCCATCAACATATTAAAGTATCCTGTTATGCACTCTAGGACAAAACATAATCTAATTAAATATCATTTCTTGAGGGAGCAAGTACTTGAGCAACAAGTAAAGTTGGAATATGTTGCTACAAAGGACCAGATTGCAAACACTTTTACAAAGCCTCTTCCATAAGAGACTTTTGAGTACTTAAGGGACAAATTGGGAGTGATGTCACTCTCATCCATTCACTAAGTTGTTCAAGGGAAGCATATGTTCAGGGGGAGCTATTCATTGTCTTATCAAGTTAGCCCTGGTTACCCTTTGCCATTGATGTCAAAGGGGGAGGAGTAGAGTCAGGGGGAGCAATTCCATCACGAGGAGAAGTATGATCCTGTTGCATTTGAACATTTTTTCTTTGTAAGGTTGCCATCAATGACAAAGGGGGAGATTGTTGGAAAAATATTTGTCATTGATGTCAAAAGGTCTACTGAAACAAATCGGAAGCAAAATAAAATAAATAAATTTGCTTTGACTCTTGGCGCCCTTCTCAAAGTATTTTAAAATTGCAAAATATTTTTTTTATTATTATGGCTGAGGCCCCTCTTGGGCCGACCCATTCATGGGAGCTAAAATGAAGTTAAAATTAAAATAAAAAATTTTGATGGCTGCTGGGCCGACCTAAGTTTAGGCGCCCAAATTAATAAATAAAAATAAATTATGCTGGCCGACCTGTTTTGAAGTGATGCAACTCTTGGATGAAGTGCCACTTGAAGGAGTATAAATAAAGGTTTTTTGGAGGACAATTAATCAACCATTCATTGAATATCATTCCCAATTTCAGAGCAGATTCACAGCAGAGAAGAGCAGCGTATGTGAGCAGAAATTTTTGAAGACTATGAGCAGATGGTTGCAGACCTTATGAGCAGAAATTATCAAAGAATATGAGCAGATTCTAAAGTGCATTATTGCAGACCTATGAGCAGAAATATTTGTGGAAGTAGTGCATCTTTGTGATCAGATTTGTGAGCATATTTTGAAGATCATTTTTGCAGATCTGAGTGGAGGTTTTAAAGCAGAAATTCAAGGCAGATTTGTGAAGGAGTGGGCAGATTTTATTGAAGGCCTTGAATGGATCTAGAGCAGATCCAACATCTTATTATTATTTCGAAGGTTGGTGCCTTATACTTTACGAGATTGGGAGGTTGGTGCCTCTCATCCTAAGAGATTGGTGTCTCTTGCTGAGTTGGTGCTCAGTGAAGGGGATTGGTGTCTCCTATGGGTTGGTACCTACGGAGTTGTAAGAAGATTTCTATAAAAGAAATATTTTTCCGTGGTTTTCTCCTGCAAGGGTTTCCACGTAAAATCGTGTGTGCATCTTTTGTTCTAATTTGCTAGATCTTACTTGTGTGGATGTTTTGATTATTGCTTATGATTGCCAAAATTATAAATTGAAAAAGTTGTTCTTATACTGTTTCACCCCCCCTCTCAGTATAAGTGTGTGTGTTTCTTCAAAAACTTGAACATTCTTTTTTTGTTTTGTTTTCTATCATGCAGTTGCAGTCATGGGGCTGATACAATTTTATTCTATAACAATGTTATAATTATAAAGCTATTTTGTCCTTGGGGATTTTTTTCAACAAGTAGTGCTACTTGGGTCTGGCAAAGATTATACTGTTTTTATCTCGGTTCAGTGTTGGAAGTCTATTAAGATAAGGGTGTTAAGCAGCCCTGCAAATTGTAGTTCTCATTTTCAGTTTAAATGTAAGTATCAAAACCTCTTTGCCTTGAATGACATGAAATTGAAGAAATATAAGCTAGCATACATCAGTAACTAAAAAAAGAGTAATTATAGCCAAGATTCAGCTCTCAAAACTCTCCAATTTTGCTCTAAGAATGTGCCCTGAAGGAGAAGGCTGTCAAAATAAATCAAAAGCGTAATTGATTGATGATATGTTTGAAAGGGAAGTATTTTGTCTCGATAGTGGGAGTGTGTTCTTCCATTTATTTTTTCTCTTCTTTTTTAGCCTTTTTTGTGGAACACAGTTCAAATTTTGTAATGGCCATGTTTGATGCGTGTCCCAACTTTCCATGGATCATATCCTATAGGAATATGTGTTAGGTACAAGAAAATATATATCTCGAAGGAGTATCTAGTAATATAGGTTTTGAATAGGCACCTCTGCTTCATAATTACTATTATGCAGTCAACATACCAATTGTAATTTGAATTTTCAATACAGATAGATTCATAAATTAGTTTGACTGGTCTGGAAAGGAATGCAGTTTGGGGATTATTTCACACTTTCTTCAAGCTTGTTTTCTTAAGATTTTTTATTTTATCATACATATGAGCATTTCGGTGATACTGGCTCTCTATTTCTTTATATTGCAAATTTGAAACTGGTATCATTATCTTTTCTTGCTTCTTTATAGCTGACATTGATTTTTTTTCACGGATTTAAATTTTGGATCACTCCAAATCCTTGCTTTCTGCTTGCAATTGGAAGCACCTATTCTCTTTTGGAGAATTGTATGCTTTCCTTTCTGCATGTGCTTTTATTAATGCTTGTGCTTGAAATTCTATATTGAAGTCTACCGCACTTAGGTTATCTCCTTTATTATGTAATGGTTCTAGGCCTTCAGGCAACCATGAATTGAAGACTCTTTGTTACTATCTGTTGCCTTCGAGAGATCATGTTTTCTTTTGACAATGATATGTTCTTATTGCAGAATCAATGCAGAAGATGTCAATACAACCAACGGATTCTGGTAATGGGTTAGAAATCTCTTCAGGTCCTTACCCAGAACGGCCAGGTGTGGCTGATTGTTCATTTTATATCCGCACAGGCAGTTGCAAGTTTGGTATGAATTGTCACTTCAACCATCCTCCAAATAGGAAACAGGTATTTGATCCTTACTGTGAGAACTGTGTGCAAATGTTTGTGCCCTAATCATCACTAGCTAAAATTAAAAAAAGAAAAGAAAAAAGATTAGAAAATGGGGAATGTGAAGTCTTTATTTTTTGCCCCATGATTATAATGAAAATATTCTAGCTCCAGAATTTGTATGGTGCATCTAAAAGATGAGTAGAGTAAGCAGGCTGGCTCTAAAATCAGCATCAACAACAGCATAAAACCTCCTCTAAGAGCTGCGCTCACTCTCTAAATGCTGTGGCTAGACAATGGGTTGGTGTGGCTCACTAAATCAGCAATGGAATATAGGAATATTGCAAGCTACTCGCCCCAAATCTGGAAACTTGAAAGAAATTCACCAAAAATCAGCTCCAATGCAACTCCCATGTGATGATGCCCTAGATGGAAATGAGAGTTTTCATCCCCAATTCCGAAAATGAAGTCCAAGAGGGTTTTCATCCTCCAAGAGCCCTGAACAGCCAAGGGTTTTCTTTTGTGGTTGTGAATTTGAGCACAAATTCTCCAAGTGAAAATTCCAAATGAGACTAGGTGCCCTCTTTTTATACCCTCTTTAATTTGGGTCCTTGATTAAATTTCCCTCCAATTAGTAATTAAAAATACTTTTTTAATTTTTAATTTTATTTATTATTTTAGTTTTAGTATTTAAAAATACTTTTTATTTTAATATGTGTTTAGAACACTTTTTAATTTTTGTAATAATATTATTTAAGTTGCCCCTTAAATTAAAAATTACTGGGCCAAACTAAAAATATTATTAATTATTTTAATTCAAGAAAAAGAGAAATGACATTAATGCAATAATGCCTTAGAATAGTTATTTTTTTTGTCAACATCCAAAATTATTGGTCTATGTTCCCTACAATGGTTGGGATTTTCATCATTCTTTTTTCTACTTTGAAATTTTATATTTGCTTCTCTTCTTCTTGATCTGTTTACAATCAGATTGTATCACATGGCATGAAAAACCATGTACAAAATTCCTTGAGCATGGGTGATGAAATGAGTTAGATTCTGTTTTAATTTATGTTTAAGGTCGCTGTAATCAGAAGAGTTTTGTTTCAGAATCTATTTGTAGGGAAAAGCAGCATGCAAAAATTGGCCATGTGATGTATCTTGTGTGATTTATAATAGCATTAGTTTAGAAAGAAATTATTCTGGGATTTTTATATGTAATAATAAATTCTATTCATTGCATGAGCTGGCTGGGTTAGGATAAACATATATCTGGCTTTTTGCCAAGGGGTTGATCAAATATTTAGTATCATTTATTCAAAATGGAAAAAAATAGTAAAAATGGAACACAGATCTTTCATAATTTGTTATCCCTAGGGGATTACAGGATGTGCCATGTATCTGTAACTTGAATTTACTAAAGCTAAATATTATGTTTTGCAGGCTTCTCAAACTGGAGACCCACCTAATAAGGTTGGACAACCTGAATGCCAGGTATGGTCGGTTCCAGTAGTGTGCTACTGGTTGCTTTCATGATAATTTTCAACACATAATGCAGGGAAGCACCTATGTGACATAGCAGCCTTCAATATAGGGATTAAGTGTTTTATGATCTATATGCCACCATTTTTTGATTGTTGTCATTCCTTTTTTATTTTGTGGGTTTAAAGGCATTATTATCATCTGGCTCTTTTTCTCTTGTGCTTTGTATATCTGTGTTCATTGCTGCTGAATAGCATGCCCTATAACAATAAGTATTAGAAGTTCTTAGCCCCAAGTTTTTTTGGTTTTAACAGGTGTTGTGGAGAGGGATACAGAGGGCTGTATTTAACTGTTCTTTTCCAGTTGCATATTGATTGGAATTTTTATAGATAGGCCTACACTCCCACTATTCAAGAAGACTGAAGACATAAAGTTTACAAGTCATTTTAATTGCAGTTTTGTTCCTAAGTATTTTCCAAGGACTTTGGTCACACTTTTACGTTGAAACGAGACTTGCTAGGACTCAGCGAGTTGTGAGTCGAGTCACTCTGGTCGAGTCCTGGGGGCTCGGACTCGAGCTCGAACTCGGCTGAGTCTGGCGGACTCGCCAAGTCCAGGCGAGTCTCGTCAGCAGGACTCGGCAGGTAGGGTTTGAAAAGTGCAAAAAAATGACATGAAATTTAAAGTTAAAACTTGTTTTTCTATTTTACTTATTGCAAATGCAAAATGATGTATGCCATGAAGGTTTGTATGGTTTTGGAGGTCTTAATTTGGGCTTGCCCCTCGACCCCGTTGGGGGCACTGCCCCTTGACCCTACTGGGGGCGCTGCCCCTTGACACCGCTGGGGGTGTTGCCCCCAGACCCCCACAAGGGGCGTTGCCCCTTGACCCCACTGGGGGCGCTACCCCCAGACCCCCGCAAGGGGTGTTGCCCTTTGACCCCATTGGGGGCACTACCCCCAAACCCTCGCAAGCCCTATACTGAAGCTTACCCCTTGAATCTCACTAGAGGTATTTCTTTGCCTAGACCCCCACAAAGGGCATTGGCCCTCAACCCCATTAGAGCAATCGCTCTGATACTTGAGATTAGGCTACTGCATCATCCAAGACCTATCTTAGACACATTTGTAGGAAGGATGCAGGCTCCTTTGAGCGGCTGAGCCATAGACTTCTAGTTATTGTTTTGAATCTTTTGATATTTCATATATGTTTGGAACATTTGATGTCATGGATTTCATATTCAATGAGTTTTGTATACATTCGAGTCTTTGACTATATATCTAAGTGTGCTATTTCCTTGAGCAGCTCAACTACAATTTGTGCTTATAGTTATAGTTATATGATCGATGTATACTTGTGTTAGTGACGAGGACCTTGATTGGGTTGACCAGGCAGATAGAGAGGTTGAGGCTATAGCAATGGTAGAGGAGGAGGTTAAAGCACGAGCAAACACATCCACAACTAATGTTGGTGAGGGTGGCATGGAGTCACAAGTAGAGACTATGGCTGCAGTTGCTACATCATCTAGGACCCACCTTAGATGCCTTCGTAGGAAGGATGTAGACTCCTTTGAGCCATAGACTTGTAGTTATTGTTTTGGTATTTCATATTTTTTTGGAACATTTGATGTCATGGATTTCATATTCCATGAGTTTTGCATACATTTGACTATAATTTTATAGATATCTAAGTGTGTTATTTCCCTTCAAGAAATTCTACAATTTCAGTGTAATTTTATGAATTTATGGATTGATGTATAATTTGTATGGTGATCAAATTTATTTCTATTTAATGTGATGTTATTGTGTCTTTAAGGTTTATTCAATAAAGGGTGCTTGAAACAAGTTTTAAATCCTTAAAAATCTCTAAATTTCTATTGTTTTTTTCATTTTGCCAAGTCTGGGCCGAGCCTCAAGTCCCGAGTCGAGTCACCCTAGCAGAGTTTGAGCCGAGTCTGAGTCTTGTTACTATGCAGTTTTACCAATGCTCTGCTGTTCTGTGCATTTAAAGCTTAGTTTAATTTATAAGTACCTAACCCAAAATAAATAGGTTAAAATTCATTTAGATTTGTGTTTGTCTATTAAGGGTATTTTAGTTGGGCTTGGTTGTGTGAGTAAAGACTTAGAATTATCTTCAAGCGGTTTAGACTCTATTTTTCTCTAGAAGATAACCTTTGAGACCTATTTACATTTAGACCTTCAAACCTTTATTCAACTAGTTTTAATGGAATAGAACAGCTGTTATAATAATGATTCATCTTCTGTCGTAAATGTTATAAGTGCTGTGATAATTACATGTGTTGTTACTAAATGGCTGTTACATATATCATTCAATAGTGCTGTGGGGTTTACATGTTAGGCATTGAATGGATTTACTTTGATAAGACTGATGTAACAGCTGAGATTGGTATATGTGCTATAAGGGATACTTAATAAGATTTAGTAGGCACTTAAACTCAGAGAGATAAAAGGAGAAGGTATTATGTGTACTTTGAGAAAGAACAAAAGTTGGTAGATTTGGGGATGGGTATGGGTATGGGTATGGGCATTTTCCTTTTTTTGAGCCTTGGCTTTACGATGGCTTGGCTATGGCCATATCAAAAATATCTATTTTTCTTGTGAAGATAACCTTTGAGACCTATTTACTTCCCTTTCAAACCTCTATTGAACAAGTTTAATGCAATAAAATAGCTGTTATAATGATGATGCATCATTTGTTGTATATGTTACAAGTGCTGTGATAATTACATGTGTGGGTAATAAATTGCAGTTACATATATCATTTGATACTGCTGTGGTGTTTACATGTTTACACATTGAATGGCTTTACATAGTTGAACCTGATGTAACAGTTGAGATTGTTATGTGTTCATATATGGTGCCATATGGGATACTTAATAAGACTGAGTGCACACTAAAACTCCAAGTGATAAAAGGGAGAATGTATTAAGTGTACTTTGAGAAAGAACCTAAGTTGCTAGATTTGGGATGGGTATGGATATGTTTGTTTGCCTTGTTTTGAGCCCCAAGTTTTATACAGCTTGGGTATGGCCATATGAAAAATATTGGACTTATAGCCAATTAAACAAAATTAACCATATTGTGCATAAAATAAACAAAATCAACAATTCTATACATAAAACAAACAAAAGCAACTACAAAAAATTACTGAGAATTGATAGCTCAATGCCAAATGTCAGTTGATAAATCAAAATGGTTTATGGTATCCTATTTAAAACAGGATAATGCTCTACAGTTTAATAACCAATCGTCAAACTACACAATATGAGCAAACTTAAACAAATCATAGTGTCTTTCTTCATTAGACAATCAAAAACGTTATTTGGTTAATTGGAACCACAAACAGTGTCAGCTTTTAAGTTACCGATCTTGGTATTGGGTCTGCAAGGTTTGGTCAAATTATTTTTTTAGGTTTGGTTTGTTTTGGGTTCTTCCATACAAAAACATATAAAAATCAGAAATATATACATATTTGTAGCAGTAATTAAGTTCAGAATATCACATACCATTATATGATGCAGACAAGATTGGGGGGTCTTATCAAGCTACCCAATCTTGCAGCCTTTACATACCATCCAACCCACACCAACACATAGATTGCAACAAAGTGTGAAACATAGCTTTATTAAAAGTTTCATATGCATATTCATACAATAAAATTCTTCAAGAACAATTACATATAGTGAGGATTCCAACAAGAAACAAAATTCATAAATTTTACAAAGTTTTCTAGACACCGACTGCCTGCAAGTCTTCAAATCCTCATGCCTTAACAATTACATATAGAGAGGATTCCAACGAGAAACAAAATTCAAAAATTTTACAAAGTTTTCTAGACACCTCTTGCCTGCAAGTCTCTAAATCCTCATGCCTTCACACCCTCTTGGCTTCACTCATCTTTTGAAATATGTTTTTTCCCATCATTATACAGCTCTCATGGCTGCCTTGAACATCTACGACAAACTTGCAAATTCCTTTTCCTCTTCTTCTATTCCTTTCTTCTTGGCAAGCTGATTTTCTACACTTTTCTTAGGCAATCCTCTATAGCTATCTGCAAGTTCTTTCTCCAGCCTTGCCACTGTTGATTGCTGCTTCTCAACATAATTAAATGTTGTGTTTTATAGAGATTAAAGCTCTTGTGAGGCACCAAAAGAGACACCCAAATCTGCTCTTTCATTCCCTCCAATTGTCTTTTGAAATTCTTCTATATATGCTTAAAATTTATCATTAAATGCTTTCAAATTCAAGATTGCTGCACCACGACTTTCTGTTGTAGATGCCTCATAAAAATCAATAAAATCATGATCTAATTCATGCTCATTCACCTCAAATTGAAAACTGAGTAATTAATTGTTTTTCCAAATATCACTAGTTTTTTTCCTCTATTCTAGGCTGGGAGTCAACAATTGTGCCTTGGAGAATCCTCCTAATTGAGTTCCTGACAAGATTGAACTAACGAAATTTACAAGGAAAAAATTGGGGTGTTATAAAATTCGAACGAAATCTTGTATGTAACTTTTTTACCTTTTATAAATATAAGTAATCTCCATATAATTCACTAAATAAAATACTAAAATACAACAAATTATAATATAAAAATCTATAATAATATAAATATATTAATATAATTTACATTTTACTATTTTATAGTAAAAATGAAAAAATGAACTGTACAGATTAATAAATATTAAATAATAAGTAAACACAATATTTATTATTAATATTATTAAATACAAAATAAAATAATAATAAAATATTAAATACAGTTTAAAATTTAAATAATATTAAAAATCCTTCCTATATTTTTCTATAGGTGACAAATACAAAAATTGAACCCTAAATTTAAAAAAAAAAAAATCGAACTTCCTACCTCCTTCGACGAGAAGAGTACAGGCTGAAATTGGGTGATTTGCGGGAGTTGCAGAAGAAACGCCGTCCGCAGTTGATGTTGGATACATCGAGCTCGGTGATTTGCGGGAGTTGCAGAAGAAATGTCGTCCGCAGTTGATGTTGGATACGTCAAACTCGAAGTAGATATGTCGAACTCAAAGTAGAGATTAGTTGATTCTTCAAACCACCGACGCAGAGTGACGGCCGTTGCTGATAGTTCATGCCAAAGCAGAGAGTGACGCCATGAGAGATGATACCGAAAAAGAGATAGGTTGTAGATGCCAGACAAAAGACGAGTTGCAGCCACAAGAAAGAGGTGGTTCGATATCAAACGTAGCCGTCAATTTTATAACGAAAAAACCCTAAAAAAAACCCTAATAAATCAATCGTTTTATAATATTTTTCAACGCCCATATTTGACCGACGA
>VDFB02324153.1:0-30593 GCA_007258455.2 Sequoia sempervirens | reverse complement strand
TTTTTGAAATGGAAGCCAAGTCTTGATAAAACAAATATTTTATCTTTCAACACTCTACAAGATGCTCTTGAAGCTCCAACCTACACCAAAAATGTAAAAATTAAACATGAAAATAAAATATATTTGTTTTTGGTGATGTAGGATTGCTTGTGAGCCCGAATGCTCTTGCATCACTATATAATAAACAAAACCACCATAAAATTTAAAAATACTACAATATCAATTAGTCAAAGTTGAATGTCATGATATATATTCAAACTAAAAATAATACTGTCAATTGTCAAACAATCAGCCATCGCTGATCATGGATCAACATCATATGGGTCTCGAAAGAAATTGTCATCACCATCCATATTACATGATGTAGGTACTAGTATAGTAGACAACCACAAATGGTGTTAGTGGCACTAGCACTAGCACTTTCATGTTTGCTAGTTGGATTGTCTTCAAAGTCAAGTGCAGCAAGGTGGGAAGTGGTACCATCCAAGTAAATATGCGTAGGCTTGATATCCCACTTCTTTGTGTCCTTTTTTTGTAGCTACTTTGTTTGTGTGAAAAGAGACACAAGTTGAAATGCACATACACTAAGTCATCTGCCTTTTTTGAGTGCATTTGGTTGTGCTATACTGAGTGTATGAAGGAGTATGTGCTCCAATTCCTCTTAGATGCAAATGAACTAGCAACCTATGAAGACAAAATTAGAGGGTTAGAGTTAAAGAATAAAATAAATAAATTATAAATGCAACTTAAAAGATAAAACATTTTTTTTTTACAAAACTTATTGTGATAAAATTTCGATCACAAGAGGTTGTAGGTGTGTGAATGATTGGCCATGAAAGTACCACCAACTATGAGCATCGACCTTAAACTTGTCTTGAAGAGCATCAATACTAAAGTCATTGGAGTGTACAAAATCCATGAACTCAATCCTAATTGCATCCCACATGTTAGGATCAATGAAGAGTCTACAAAGTGCTATCTTGTACCTTTGGTTAACTTCAAGATCTCTATATGGGCAATCTTTGTTGACATAGAAAGGATCTCAACACTATAATATTTGAGACTCAATGCAAAGACAAGAAGATGTAGCAGAGCGGTAATTTTGTTCCATCTCTCTTCAATAATTTTGTGTAGCTATTTGAAGAAAGTTTCTTCAAGACATGCTCTTTTACATTTATGATGGCCTTTATCTTCTCAATCATTAAGTCAATACCATCATATATCTCTTCCAAACAAAGCCTATCCATGTTAGCGTAATGGGTCATACCCAATATGGGCTCAATGAAATTGAGGAGATATTCAACTCGATCCTACCAAATGTCATCCAATGTAATGTCCCCTTCTAGCTGACATCAATTGTCAGAAGAGATTAGCCTATAATTCTGACTCTCGTAGGCTAGTTGGATACGTCAAACTCGAAGTAGATACGTCGAACTCGAAGCAGAGATTAGTTGATTCTTCAGACACCGACGCAGAGTGACGGCCGTTGCTGATAGTTCATGCCAAAGCAGAGAGTGACGCCATGAGAGATGATACCGAAAAAGAGATAGGTTGTAGACGCCAGACAAAAGACGAGTTGCAGCCGCAAGAAAGAGGTGGTTCAATATCAAACGTAGCTGTCAATTTTATAACGAAAAAACCCTAAAAAAAACCCTAATAAATCAATCATTTTATAATATTTTTCAACGCCCATATTTGACCGACGAATTTGTTCGAATATGAACGAATTTCAACCCTTGTTTTGAAATTCGACGAATTTCGAATTTCATGTTGAAATTCGGTCGAATATGGTGACTTGGATTCTAGGCGTGCAAATTGAAAGAATGGAATGTCAAATATCACTTGTTTTATGAACACTTCAAATTGAGCAAATTAATTAATTTTAAATTTATAATTTTCTAATGAATCTCATCAACCCTTGAAACTTTGAAATTGTGCAATACAATAATTTTAAAATCACATTAAACACCTTATTTGCCTTTGATTTTTTGAAATGGAAGCCAAGTCTTGATAAAACAAATATTTTATCTTTCAACACTCCACAAGATGCTCTTGAAGCTCCAACCTAAACCAAAAATGTAAAAATTAAACATGAGAATAAAATATATTTGTTTTTGGTGATGTAGGATTGCTTGTGAGCCCGAATGCTCTTGCATCACTATATAATAAACAAAACCACCATAAAATTTAAAAATACTACAATATCAATTAGTCAAATTTGAATGTCATGATATATATTCAAACTAAAAATAATACTGTCAATTGTCAAACAATCAGCCATCGCTGATGATGGATCAACATCATATGGGTCTCGAAAGAAATTGTCATCACCATCCATATTACATGATGTAGGTACTAGTATAGTAGACAACCACAAATGGTGTTAGTGGCACTAGCACTAGCACTTTCATGTTGGCTAGTTGGATTGTCTTCAAAGTCAAGTGGTGGGAAGTGGTACCATCCAAGTAAATATGCGTAGGCTTGATATTCCACTTCTTTGTGTCCTTTTTTTTGTAGCTACTTTGTTTGTGTGAAAAGAGACACAAGTTGAAATGCACATACACTAAGTCATCTGCCTTTTTTGAGTGCATTTGGTTGTGCTATACTGAGTGTATGAAGGAGTATGTGCTCCAATTCCTCTTAGATGCAAATGAACTAGCAACCTATGAAGACAAAATTAGAGGGTTAGAGTTAAAGAATAAAATAAATAAATTATAAATGCAACTTAAAAGATAAAACATTTTTTTTTTACAAAACTTATTGTGATAAAATTTCGATCACAAGAGGTTGTAGGTGTGTGAATGATTGGCCATGAAAGTACCACCAACTATGAGCATCGACCTTAAACTTGTCTTGAAGAGCATCAATACTAAAGTCATTGGAGTGTACAAAATCCATGAACTCAATCCTAATTGCATCCCACATGTTAGGATCAATGAAGAGTCTACAAAGTGCTATCTTGTACCTTTGGTTAACTTCAAGATCTCTATATGGGCAATCTTTGTTGACATAGAAAGGATCTCAACACTATAATATTTGAGACTCAATGCAAAGACAAGAAGATGTAGCAGAGCGGTAATTTTGTTCCATCTCTCTTCAATAATTTTGTGTAGCTATTTGAAGAAAGTTTCTTCAAGACATGCTCTTTTACATTTATGATGGCCTTTATCTTCTCAATCATTAAGTCAATACCATCATATATCTCTTCCAAACAAAGCCTATCCATGTTAGCGTAATGGGTCATACCCAATATGGGCTCAATGAAATTGAGGAGATATTCAACTCGATCCTACCAAATGTCATCCAATGTAATGTCCCCTTCTAGCTGACATCAATTGTCAGAAGAGATTAGCCTATAATTCTGACTCTCGTAGGCTAGTGAGGATGGGTAGACGGTCTCTTGAGGTTTGCATCATTTCCAGTGTTTAGTGGCATCTAGTTTTGGTTTTCGTTTGGCGTTCACAGGGCTCCGTATGCATTACTTACTATTTATAGTAAGTCAGAGTTACATTGAGAAGGACCCTTACTAATTTTAGTAAGGCGTGTGGTCGTATGCAGTTACCCCAGCTTAGCACCCAATTCAGACGACATTCAAAGATGTTGAGTATTTATGGAGTTATTAATGTTTATTTGGCTCAAATAAACATTAATTAATTAAAAAGATATATTATTAAGTTATAACTTAAACTTAATAATTGAGGGTCTAGGCGTCAGAAGGAAGGGGCCATTTATTTAATTAATTTATTGGGCGCCAACTCCAAAGTACTTGATGAAATATTAAAAGATGAAAAGAAATAACATTTAATGTTATTAAATGTGCTTTTTGAGGAAGTTCGACCTTCTCAAGAGAGTTATATATTTTTACTTTGGAGTCTTTTTATATTCATGGGATTGAGCATTTGGTGTTGATGAGTTTTGTTTGAGAAAGGAAGCCAAGGGTTTTTGAATCATTTTGCCATTAGAGAATGTTCACTCTCCATTGTTGCAGCCATTTGAAGCAGTGAAATAGCTGTTGAATTTGGCATACAAGAGGGCATCATACATGTTTTCTATTTGTGCAGATTGATGAGGGAGGTTATTTAGAGGGTTTGAGAGCAATATCACACAGGAGATTTGAATAATTATAGAGCAGTGCTTCTGTTTTTTTTATATTGTTTGCTGGCATCATTTATTAAGAGGTACGGCTTGTTTATACAAGCTTCAGCAGCAGCAAATGGCGATTTTGGGAGAAGAGGGCAATTTTGGTGGAGGGCATATAAAAATCTGAATAAATTCCAAAGAGGGCGCCCAACCTTGTAGACACCAGCCGCAACAGATTCAAGGAAAAACACAGCTTATCTAGTGAGAATCAAACTTCTTTATGAGGTGCTTTTTCGCAGAAATTTTATATCAGCCTTTGTAATATTTCTTATTTTTCTGGATATGCCTGTATTCAGTTCTTGTCCTTGAAGTTGATCAATAAAATATTAAAGTAAGGAGCTCCATTTTATTTATGTTATTGTATTTCATTTTGTATCTAGCATCTGGTTTCAATAAATGCAAAAACTCAAAAAAAACAATACCCTTGGAAAATAACACAAGAAGTT
Organism: Sequoia sempervirens; assembly: GCA_007258455.2. Lineage (NCBI taxonomy): Eukaryota > Viridiplantae > Streptophyta > Pinopsida > Cupressales > Cupressaceae > Sequoia > Sequoia sempervirens. The sequence goes on along the minus strand of VDFB02324153.1, from coordinate 26,007 downwards.
GCAAAACATACAACAAAGAAACGTGACACAAAACTAGGGCACGAAGTGTTCTTACATTGGTATCAGAGCCTTAATCCTGCCATCCTAGAGGGTTGAATGTTCACATGAGTAGTCACCACAAATATTTCACACGCAGTAAAGGAGAATCAGAGGCAGATTGGCAAAGAGATAATCTATTTGTAGAGGAACCTTTGACAGATATGGGGGACAGATCAATAGAGGGTCCACATAGGAATGAAAGGAGAGATGAGGATAGAGATGGTGATAGAGAAGTGAGAGAGACTTTGAGGGATTTACGGGTTGGTCAGTAGCAGGTAGCTGGTGTACTGCAGCAACTCTTAGATACCTTGCAGTAGTTGAATTTACCTAGGAGACAACGTCAGGATCAAGATGATAATAGGAGTGTAGCAGGGTCATGGAGAGTACAAGGAGCACCCTCCCGCACTACAGACAGGCCGACTCGACCCACTTTTCTAAGGGAAGAGCGAGCGGAGGAGAATATTGAAGAGGTTGAGGAACCAACCTTTGCAGATGCATATATGGCTGCACATGATGAGTGGCGACAACTAACACCAAAGGCATGTGAGCTCATGCACTTTGATTGATTTGTTTAAGCAAGGATGGACTATTACAGGGCTCGATAGGGGAATAGGCCTCAGAACTAGAATAGGGACTTGAAGCATGCGGCCAACAAGATCACCTTACCTTACTTTGATGGCAGTGGCAAGGTGATAGCACAATCTTGGATTCATCTGGACACTTTCCTGACACTTTGACCTATGTCTGAGGAAGAAGCAATCAAGTTCGCCACGTTACATCTAGAGGGAGCAGCCCATGACTGGTGGTATTAGCGAATGATTACATTGCAGCATGACTGTATCACCACTTACTAGGAGTTTGTGGATAGACTGGTTGATCGCTTTGATAAAAAAGATCCTGAAGTCTATTTCAGGGACTTGGCACAGCTGCAACAGACTGGCAGCTTAGAGAGCTATATCAGTGATTTCCAGAAGTTATCTGTAATGGTGACAAACATTTCAGAGAGGAGGTTGGTTGTGCTCTTCATAGAGGGCTTACTGGGACCATTACGTGGGTGGGTTAAGGCTTTCGATCCACCAACACTGCAGGAGGCAATGAAGAAAGCAAGAAGTATGGAGTTTGCTGCCCCAAAGAGCAGAAGTACACCTTAGGATGTTCCTTCAACCAGCAGAGAGGACTCTCAGCAAACTGATGATAAGAAAAAGAAACCAGTGACCACGGTAGTTGAGGTGTGACGTGAGGAGCTGAGAAAAAAGAAATTATGTTTTTGGTGTAAGGAACCATACACCTCAGATCATGATTGCCCTTTGAGACCTAAGGGCAAAGCAAACCGCATCATGTGGGCTTATTATGAGGATTCAGATTCAGATCAGCCAGCTTCCGAGGATCATTAGGATGAGAAGGTAAACGCTGATGGGAATTTGGCTCCTATGGCATTCTTTGCTAATGTTCAAGATGAGGCGACATTTAGGTTCAGGGGGACAATTAATGGGCAACATTGTGTTGCTATGCTGGATACGGGAGCAACACATAATTTTATTGATGAGGGTTTCGCGGCTAGATGCAGACTTCAGGCCGAGGACTTTGATGGATTTAGAGTTCGAGTGGTTGATGGATACACCCTTGCGTGCACCAGGCGGGTTACTAATCTTACACTGATGTTGAACAACTATGAGTTACATTCTGATTTCTATGTAGTCAACATGGGTGAGATGAATATAGTTTTGGGCATGAAATGGCCCTAGGACTTGGGAGTATTTACCCTCGACATACCTAAGGTGGAGATGTCTTTTGAGGTTGATGGCAGGAAACACGTGTTGAGGGGAATCACAGATGGGAGGTTGCACTCTATCTCTCTCTGTAGAGAGAAGAAAAGGGAGAGAGAGCAAGAGATGATTCAGGAGGAGTCCGCGTCAGCTGATGACCCCAGGGGTTCAGAGTTGTATGTTTTGGATCAGCATGGTGGTGTTGTCCAGTTTGTGAACCCCTTGTTTGAGGTAGACATTATATCATCTTATGATAACCCGCTTTTCGGGTTAGATGCTGATTCCACTTTTGACCCGGACTTTGTGACGAGTGCTGATTATAGTGTTTGGGATCCCTCCAGTGCATCGGGGTTTTAGACAGGGCTCACAGAGGAGTTTTTTGAGGTATACACAATGAGGAGTGCATATAGTTTCACTTTTGACCCTCATGCACGACCTCTTTCAGATGCACAGCTTCGTGGCGCAGGTACTTGACAACAGTTATGAAAGTCCACCTTGCGTCGAGTTAGGAAGCAAATGTCGTCAGTTCCTCGAGTTGCTTCCTACTGAGACTTGTACTCCTGTGACACCGAATGGTGAGTTTGGATGGGGACTGCGGGTTTAGTCAATTATTCTAGTGTTAGTATTACGGGAGTTGTTTGAGGATATATGGGACATTGCACAGTTCTACCCATGGGATCTTGGTGGGGAGATATTACGAGAGGATTTTCTTCTAGCAGTCGAGATTGCTTGGGGACAAGCAATTTCAGCATGGGCGGATTGTAATCTGTCATGTCCCCATTTTTTGGGAACATCGAGTTAAGTAAGAGTTAGCCTATTATGCGACCCTTGTATGATAGGTCGGATAGGTCATTAGGCTTGGCAGCGTCAGATTGGCGGTTTGATCAATTGGCTTTCGTTCGGGCTCATTCCGTTTCTTGCAGTTGCTATTTTAGCGGTTCACAGCGCGGCATGGGACCCTGCTATTTTAGCATGTATGGCTTTAGCGTGTTGAGAATCACTTATGTTAAATCACGACGAACATCGCCGGATGAATATGAAAGAAATATTAATATTTAATTGCATTAATTAAATATTAATTATTTAATTATAATATAAAGTTATAATATCAAATTATAACTTAAGTGATTCTTCTTGAGGGGTGCGCCATCATCAGAAAGGGGCCAGTTAATTAAAATTATTATAAAATATTTCACTGAGGACTATTGAATTATTAAAAGAATTAAAAGTGAATATTTTAATAAAACCCTATCTTTAAGGAAATCGCACTTTTCAATGATAAAGGGTTTTTGCATTGGGATTTGAGCCATTATGACATTTGTTGAATAGAAAATTGATCAGTCTTTGCCAGAGAACGGAACTTTAGGGTTTCGTGTTTCGAAATCCTTGGAGAACGAGCCATCTCCACTGGAAGCAATTCAAAGGGTGTGAAATAACACCTGATTTATTGCCAGCACAGAGGTTTCTTCATTCAGGAGGAATCACAGAGCTTCAGAGATTATTTATTTTACAGAGCTTTAGCATATTCATTTATTCAGAATACTTTCATTCACACAGGCGCATCATATCTCAGAGATTAGGCAGTGAAGACAGAGGGACGTGCTTCATATTTATTGTTGCTGTTTTAAAAAGGCCGTACTGCTGTACTTGGCCGTACTACTGAAGCAAGCCGTACATATTGTTTTTGAAGAAGACACCTTTCATTCAAGCATTCTATCATCTTTGTTGGAGGCGCTTAAGCATTTGGAACAAGCTGCAAACATTATACGGAGGGAGAAAGGCTCATTTAAGGCTGCCGTACCAGATCTGGAAATCACCAGTTGGCTGCAAAAATCAGTACCAGGCCGTACTCCTTATGCTGAGCCGTACTTTGCTTGCAGAGCAAATCGCCTTACATCTTCATCATTAGCCTTCTGCTATTGGGGCGCCAAGATCCAGAGAACCACTGCATAGCATCTTGCAGAGGAAGAAGTGTGTCATCATTGCAGCCGTACCATTCTCAGCCTTCATTTATTGCTGCTACAGAAATCAGGTTTTCATTAGAAATCATTACTTATTTCATTTGCATGTAACTGGGTTATATTGTAATCGTCTTCAGAAGATTCTTTAATGAACAAGTCTCAGTAATTGCAATTGATTTGGTTATTTCCGGAGCTATATGATTTTATTTAGAATTTACATCATTTATTTGCAAAATCGCCATTCTTCATTTTTATGCAAAAACGTCCAAAAACCCAAAACCTTCAGAAAAACATCGAAAACTTTCGGATTCGTAATTAGGGGAAACTTAGGGTTTCTACATGTCCCTTCTAGCTGACATCAATTGTCAGAAGAGATTAGCCTATAATTTTGACCCTTGTAGGCTAGTGAGGATGGGTAGAGGGTCTCCTGAGGTTTGCATCATCTCCAGTGTTCAGTGGCATCTAGTTTTGGCTTTCGTTTGGCGTTCACAGGGCTTCGTATGCATTACTTACTATTTATAGTAAGTCAGAGTTACATTGAGAAGGACCCTTACTATTTTTAGTAAGGCGTGTGGTCGTATGCAGTTACCTCAACTTAGCACCTAGTTTAGACGACATTCAAAGATGTTGAGTATTTATGGAGTTATTAATGTTTATTTGGCTCAAATAAACATTAATTAATTAAAAAGATATATTATTAAGTTATAACTTAAACTTAATAATTGAGGGTCTAGGCGTCATAAGCAAGGGGCCATTTATTTAATTAATTTATTGGGTGCCAACTCCAAAGTACTTGATGAAATATTAAAAGATGAAAAGAAATAACTTTTAATGTTATTAAATGTGCTTTTCAAGGAAGTTCGACCTTCTTAAGAGAGTTATATATTTTTACTTTGGAGTCTTTTTGCATTCATGGGATTGAGCATTTGGTGTTGATGAGTTTTGTCTGAAAAAGGAAGCCAAAGGTTTTTGAATCAGTTTGCCATTGGAGAACGTTCACTCTCCATTGTTGCAGCCATTTGAAGCAGTGAAATATCTGTTGAATTTGGCATACAAGAGGGCATCATACAGGTGTTCTATTTGTGCAGATTGATGAGGTTATTTAGAGGGTTTGAGAGCAATATCACACAAAAGATTTGAAGAATTGTAGAGCAGTGTTTCTGTTTTTTTTATATTGTTTGCTGGCATCATTTATTAAGACATATGGCCTGTTTATACAAGCTTCAGCTGCAGCAAATGGCGATTTTGGGAGAAGAGGCGATTTTGGTGAAGGAGGGCATATAAAAATCTGAATAAATTTCAGAGAGGGCGCCCAACCTTGTAGACACCAGCCGCAGCAGATTCAAGGAAAAAGGCAGCTTATTTAGTGAGAATCAAACTTCTTTATGAGGTGCTTTTTTGCAGAAATTTTATATCAGCCTTTGTAATATTTCTTATTTTTCTGGATATGCCTGTATTCAGTTCTTGTCCTTGAAGTTGATCAATAAAATATTAAAGTAAGGAGCTCCATTTTATTTATGTTATTGTATTTCATTTTTTATCTGGCATCTGGTTTCAATATATGCAAAAACTCAAAATAAGCAATACCCTTGGAAAATAACACAAGAAGTTGCAAAACATAAAACAAAGAAACGTGACACAAAACTAGGGCACGAAGTGTTCTTACATCTAAGATCATTTTTTTTAATATTTGGTGCCCTTGCAATGCTAAATTGCCTCTATATGGACCAATTTTGGTTGATGACCATGTTAGAGAGTGCCTCCTGAACCTTCACAAGTCATCTTAAGACAATTGTGTTGGAGACTAAATGGGTCTGAACAACTTATTCAATCGAAATCAAAGTAAAAAAAAAAAAAAGTATTTTTAATTACTTAAAGAAGAAAACATAAACTTTATTAAAAAAAAGTTGCTAAAGAAAAACATATTTATTAAAATATTTAATAAATCTTATTGCTTCACTTACCTTCAACAACTCCAATTTCAAGAATGTTTTATATATGCCTTGTGACATATGATGGTTGATGATGAACATTTGGATCTCTTCGGCCTCAACATACGCTTATTTGATTCAATCAATTTTGGTGCCACTTTTTTGTAGTATAAGTTTGAGGGAGTGGACTGTACAAGTTGTCCTAAAGATGTGTGAGCAACACTCCTCAACTAATAAACTAGCTGGTCTACAATTTTTGGCATTGTCCATTATGATTTGAACAATGTTTTGAGGTCCCATTTCCTCAATGGCTTGATAGAGAATAAATGCACCATCCTTCACCTCTCCCTCACAATCCATTGCCTTAAAGAACATTGTCCCTTTAGGGGACATTGCAATAACATTAATCAATGGCCAATTTTTGCATCCTTCCATCCATCGATCGAAAATGATGGATACCTTTGTTTTGGCCCAAGAACCCCTTATGGGCTTCAATGACTTCTCTAGAAAGTTCACCTCATTTACCAACAAGGTGCTATGCACCTTCTCAAAACCTGGGGCTTTGTACCCCTTTAGAGCCTCATTAATCGCTTTCACCATTTGTTGCCAATATGGTGAGCCAATGACATTGAAAGCCAATACATTTGCATAGACACATCTCGCAATGTGTTAATAAACAATTTCAGAAGCCTCATTGTTATTGGGTATGGGCGCTCTCTATCGTGTACCAGTCACAAGATCTAGCATTTAATGTGGTCCTATACTTTTTCATTTTATGAAACACAAAGACTTAAAGGAAGGGATTATTATGAAAAATATTCAAAATCCTAAATTGAAGCTATTTTGAACCCTAGCATTTGATCACATGGATTTGAGGATGGAAACCCTTGAATTCTCAAGAGGTCAAAGGGTGAAAACCTTGAGGATCTCATGCACCAAAGGATGAAAACCCTGTTGGCCAAAGGAGCGATTCTTAGCCAAAGTTCACACTTGAACTTTAATGGTGGACGATATCGGGAATATGGAGTCAACATGACCTTATTGTTGTTGTGGGAGAATAATCTAGTGGTATTTGGAGCTTTCATGGTAGTGCAACTCATTTTCATTCCATTTATGTGATATGCAACGAGTTATTGCAGATCCCCCACTAAGTATATACAACTTTGTGTTGTTATTGTAAGATGGTCACAGATAAAGTAGGGTAGTTGTAGTTTGTTTTTATGGTCGGGCAACCATTCTTATTGTTCATTGTAGTTGTTTTCCAGTCAACTATTGCTGTTGCAAGTGATTGCAACAACGTATTGTAATGAATCTCAAACTTGTTAATGTAAGAAAGGCCTTGAGTTTATTATCCATTTTCAAGAACCTGATTTGCAATTTGGGTATTCAATATTAGCGTGTGAATGTGGAGAATGATTTAGAGTCCTTTCTCGAATGTTGTAAAAAACCATATGAAGTTATCAATTTCAACCCTTAAGTCTAGGTATTAATGAATGCAACTAGTGTTTACAGTCTAAGTTATTAGATTTGAGTAAATGTTAAAGTTGTTGTGTGTCTCCTTTGTGAATCCAATCTATAATATTAGGGTTTAATGCTATTACGTAGATGTGGAGGTAAATTTCTAGGTTTGTGCTATATTAGGGTAAATCAGTTAAACTAGATATTTCACCAATGTTAAATAAAAAAAGTGGTAGAAAACTTAGGGTTTATAAGTTTTATCAGTGAATACTAAATTTGTTAGATATTCACCTTGAATATTTGGTCATGGCATTATAAAGTATATTAGAGTAGTAGGTTTTAAATAATAATTGCAAAAGGTTTAAGAAATATTTGTAGCTATATCAGCAGGGACATTATAGTGGTATCAAAGCAAATCACTTAAATTATATATTTGGAGGGGATTTAAGGAATATTAGCATTAAGATTCATCGGGAGCATTAGATAAGCAATAAGTATCCAACATATTAGGAAACTTATGTGACATAGAAGTAGAATAAGTGGATTATAGGAAAATGAAAGAATTGTAAGCAATGTATAAAAAAAACATGCTTGATTGTAAATTAGACAAGGATATCCATATATGGATATAGAAGTATGACATAAAGCAATCTATGTATATGGGGTTATTAATAGTGTAATAGTATAATAAATTTGCTCATGAATTGTGATCATTCCCCATATGCTTAAAACAATATTAGTAAAGCAAGTAGGAATAAAGAAATGGGATACTACAAATAGTGTGGATGGGTATGGTCTAATTGGGTCAACATGAAAAATGAAAGAACTACATGGGTATTTTAAATTGTCTCCAAAATAACATGAGGAAAACACAAAAGAATGATAACAACAGAAAGAGGAGTACAAAAGAGAGGGAACAAACAAATAGGTGAAATGGAAACAAATGGACACATAAAATTTTGGGTCAACATGAAAGTCATTGGCACCTGAATGTTTTGCATTGTCTTCAAAATAGCAAGATATCAAAAGAGGAAAGCTAAAGGAGGTGAAATAGACATGATAAAATCTAGGAAGCATATAGTAGGAGCAAATAGATATCACATATGGTGTTTCTCCTTATAAATAGTATGAGTCATCCACAAAGAGGGAGCAACAAGGAGCACAAAACATATAATGAATAGGAAAGGGAACAAGAACACGATTATAGAATCAAATCAATCATTCACAAGGTAGTCATCATTGTTGAAGTGTCCAAGTGATAGCTTTGCCATGTGGGTCATGCGACTAGGAGAAGATCAAGAAGAGGCCTTGAAGAGTAGAGTGAGGTAGAAGTAAAGATAGAATAGAGAGAAGGGATATCTATAGGAGACTAAAATAATATCTACTCAGAAGAAGGGAGAGTTGCATTAGTCACCATAGGAATAGGAATCGTAGTAGTAATAGTAGATAAGGTAAAACTAGTAGTAGGAAGGTCCTTCAAAGTGGTAGTGGGCTCTAGAAGGAGAGGAGGGATGTTGGGTGTAGGTAGCCATGGTGGAAGATTAGGAGGAGGGACCACAATAGGTTTAGGAGGGGGAAGTTTCTTGGCTTTTGGGTTTGGTTTGGTTGGTGGTGGTTTGGCCTTAGGTTTTGGAGGTGTGAGAGGGTTGCCATCATGACCAAAAGAGAAGGCATGGTAAGGGGAGGGACAATAGGGGTTGGGCATATGTGGAATAGGAAAGGAAATGTCAAGGCTCTCATTTAGAAGAAGATGGGGAGCAAGAGGTTCAAAAGCACAACAAGGATTATTAGAAATGATACGAGCTTTTTGTTGCCTAACTATTGACATTCACCCTCGGATAAGAGAAGAAGAAAAGTCCTTTATTTAGATGTTTTATTTTCATGCTCAAGGCATCACCATGCTTATAATTTTCCATGAATACTAGTACTTTAATAACATTCTACTAATGTATCTAACTAATAATCACATATCAAAGGACCCACAATGTACCCAAGCACCTCTAAGGTGATTACAATCCATTGCTTTGGACTTTTATTCTGTTGCCTCTTCTCTAATTGGCAAAGAGTTTGGTGGGTGTATGTTTTATAAGCCTTCCTCACAATTTGTAACATGGGATTATCATACCCAATATTTTAATAATTGTATGTATTTGGGGCTTCCATAGTGGAGTATTAGTTAGATGTTTTATTTTTGTGGGATTTCTCACAATGTGGAGTATTTTCATAACGAGGGCATCACCATAGTGATTATATTCTGTGAGTAGCCATTGCTTTAATGACCTTTCACTCATTTATCCTTATTGTAATAATAAGAAAGGGGGATCCACAAAGCACACATGCACCTTTAAAAATTTGTTAGTATGGGAGAGGAACAATTATTATAATCTAATGCCTTGGGCTTTTTACCTTACAGCCTCTTTTCCCATTGAAAAACAAAACTTTTGGTGAGTGTATCTTATAAGCTTTCCTTGTCTCACAATTACAAGCCACCCTTTTCAGAATGATCTTATCTGATTTAAGCAGTATTACTCAAGACTCAAGTTATGCTCAATTTTCTGCTGCATTCTCCCTGTTTTATTGTCTCATCTGATTTGGCTTTTGGATTCGATTTCAATAATTGTTTTCACAGTTTTATTTAAAGGGAACCTGTAAGTATGGTGCAACGTGCAAATATGGTCATTCAAATCAGAAGGAAGGCTCTGGAGCGGAGCCACAATTTAACTACTTGGGGCTTCCTATTCGTCAGGTTTGTTATGCATGGTCAGAATATTTAATTAGTTTTGGTTTATATTGTGTATTCTTGACATTTAATATTTTCCCTATGCCCATAACATAGGTCAGGGTCATGTTATTGGTTAGTGTTGCAGCATCTCCCTTTGTATTTTAAAAGATGCCTTCTAAGCAGCATGCTTTATTTATATAGTTTGAATATGCACATAAAGAAAAAATATAAATGTGGATCTTCTTTTGGACAGGGAGAAAAAGAATGTCCATTTTATATGCGCACGGGATCTTGTAAGTATGCTGTTACTTGCAGATACCATCATCCAGAGCCAGGATCAGAAGCAACAACTACATCTGTATCCAATTCACCTACAAGAGATAATTTAGCATCTTCATCAGAAACCTCATATGGTTCTGTAAATCCATCATGGCCTTTGCCACGAGCTCCCTATGCTCCAAGTTTTCATCCGGAGGAATATCAATCTTACACGCATGCCATGTATCCATCTCAGGAAGTCTTATCACCAGTGCCTGGATGGAGCAACAACTATCAAGTGAGCTTCTGAATTTTAGTTATTATTCTGTTGCTTTCACTGGGATGTGTTTGTTGACATTGAATTTGAATGCAAGACCAGTATTGACTTGTGCCTTTGCTTCATGTTGTTTATTCCCATGCATCCCTTGTTTTTACTTTCTTATCTTAATCTATAAACTGTTATTTTATGATCAAATATGTTACTTGTGACCACATCTCAACTCAAGGCTTGGGTTACTCAGAGGGTGTTGGTAGGTTGGCATAATGATTCAGTTTATAAATGGCATTAAAGTGATTCAAAACCATTGTCTAACTATTAACTTAGTGGAATATAACTTCAAGACTATGATTAGAGTAACAATTATGCATTAGCTGTATTTTTCTTCAGGAGTCAGTAAGCCACCTACAGGCAACATGGTGGAGGAAATGAAAACAAGAGAATTGATAATTTCTGTGAGGAAAACTATTAAATGTAAGATCTCAAGAGATTTCTGAGATATTTATTGCATGCATAGGGTTAGAATAATTATTTATGCATCACCTGCATTTTTTCGTCAGGAGTTAGTAAGCCACCTATGGTCAACATGGAGGAAATTTAAACAAGAGAATGGTATAAACTTTCGGTAAGGAGAAATACTAAATGAAAGATCTCAAGGAATCTGTATTTTAGAGATACTTGTTGCATGCATACAATAAAAAGATTCTGTCTGAGAGATCTACTCACAGAGAAATGTTAAATGTAAGATCTCAAGGGTCTTTAATTTAGAGATACCTAAAATAATAAGAAGTCTGTATCAGAGAAATTTATGTTTTAGTTGCACTTTGTCTCTTTAACAGTTGAATCTTGTATTGGGGACTTTAAAAATATACTATAAATCAGATTGATTTGAATAGAAATACAAGAGATGAATTTCATATTTATACCAATTGGTAACACATCAAATACATTACCAGTTTCCTGTGAAGTCATAAACTGGTGAAGAGAGATCTGTAAATGCTCAAGTTCTGTCAAAATGAAGGCCGCGCTTAATACTGATATCTAAAGTAAATAAGACTGTTGATATCTAACAATTCAATTAGTTTGTTGTGGAATTAGGGATTGAATATGATGTTTCTGGTTGTATTGATGTGAAAATGTCTACTGCATGCATCTTGAACAAAGCTCCATTGATTTTCTGTTAACTGATTCGGAAAGCTGTAAATACTTTTGAATTTTGGATCAAATTGCAGTGGCCTTAAAGGCCCTTAAAATGGTCTGTGGCACTGAAAAGAAGTAAACAATTTAAAAGCTGTTTCAAATGTACAAACATGATGACTTATCTTTGTTCAATGGGAACAAACTTCACATCTTGAAATCAGTCAGGAAGAATAAGTAAACAAGTAAATAAAGGCAGTTACTCGAAAGGAAAGCAGCATAAGAAAGGAGAATGTATTGAGATATGATGATGTCACATGATGTTACAAAGGGATGAGACTTGAAACTTATTACATGAGAAGATGCCAAACAACCCAATGCCCCAAGAAAAGAAGAAACAGGGGATAAATTTTAGACATAGTATTACATAGCTCTGGGGCACATGACAAAAAAAGAGGATTACAATTTTTGCAACCAAAGGGATGTGCATTTTGAGGAAATGAAAGAGAACCTGACCTTAGCTTGCCAAATTTGAGTAGTTAACAGTCAAAGTTACAAAAACATCTTCACTGAAGTATTGTTTTCAAACATCACACCGTTAATGTATTGTGGATGGTGATGGTGAACCCTTGGATGCAAAATAAAAGGGAGCTGGAAACAATCTGTACTTTTGAGCACATTGAACAAATTTCATCCCTTTTTTGCATAAGTTTTCTCTCTTCTGGAATGCCTGATAGTTTTTGAGAACTGAAAGTGGATGGTAGGTCTTGCCATCCAAGCTCCATGTCTTGGCCATTGATTTTGTGCCAATTATATCATGGGCCAATATTATTGAACAATAATGCTACACGTTTTCAACAAACTCTAGCATTGTTATCTTGTTGAGATACATTTTCTATTGAAAAATATAGAATAACATTTTCTTCATCTAAAGCATTATTTTTTTGTACTTTTAACTCAGTTATTCCTAGCTTTCACTTTATAATCAGGGCTCTCTTATTGCAATTTCTGGATGCATACATATTTTTTGGCACTGTGTTGAAGATTTCCTGGTTTCTTTTACTCTTAGCAACATCTAGCTTTTGCTGAATCGCCAAGGACATTTATAATTTTTTTTTTCTAATGCTGGAGCTTGTGCCACATGACTCAAGTTACATTTAAGTCTTGCATACTGAGGGCAAGGTTACTCCATGCAGAGGAGAAAAGTGAACATTTAATACTTTTACCTCTCCATTTTATGCCACTTTGTGTGGATGTTATAATTGCATAGTTTTAGAACTGAATTTGGCTCTTTTGGCACATTCATTGAATGGGTGTCTATTCTCTCTGATCTCTTGCCTGAAGCCATTTAAAATGTGTGTGCATGTGTTAAGATGTGTTCGAATATGGTAATATACATTATTAAAAATTTCAAGTAATAGAGTGTGTGCACACGTGTGCCTGTGTGTGTCTGTTTTTATATACATATATTAAAATTTTCTGTGTATTTCAGTCCAATTCTTCCATGTATATAAAGTATATATTATATCGCAAGTCTCAAAATAGCAATATATACTTAGATACTACAAAGTATAATGTTTCATTATAACGAATTAGAATGCAAAGTATAGAGTGACAAGCTCAATCATTTATCATTGGACTTACTATTCGACATGTATTCAAATAAATTGTCTTTATTAGTGTCATTCTTAGAGTTTGAGTCATGTGGGGGCTCCGATGACAGGCCAATCAATTCCAGATGCACCTCCACATCCTCAAATATCGATCTTGGTTGCTCAGGATTAGCATCCCATCATGTTATTAGGGAATGTTGTAATTGGATCTCTTGTGATCTTGGAGATGTAAGGAACTATGTACTATCATTAGCTTCTTCTTTCTTTGAGAGTTCAACCTATTCCTCTTGTTTGAATGAGATTAATTAATAAATGAATTGATACCTTTTAGGATTAGAGGTGCTAGCATGTAATGTCCCTTTTTTTGTCCATTCCAACATGCTTGGAGATCTCCATCTTTCTTGGTGAGCACCTGCTTTATTGGAAAGTATTCTAACAATAGTGGAGAGTTCCTGGGGTCAAGCTGAGTACAATGGTACTTTCATATGCAGATCCGACATTTTGGGAGCACTCCACACTTCTTGGAGAAATTTTTCATTTTGGGAGAGTGTCAGTTTTCATATGGATGGATATTTTATGCACTTTGGGTATTGGTGGTGTGGTCAGAATTTATTTTTTGAGCTATTTTAATATTTTCTGTAACTTCGGTGGTTGTGCGAAAAATAATTAAATAATTAAATATTTGAGTTATTATAAAGTTGAAAATTAGAAGACAACTTATATTTAATTATTTAAAAGGGGGTTGTCTATGGAGACATAAAGTGCCTTATTTTTGGGCCCAAAAGTAAAGTTGAATTATAAAAGTCAATTGGGAAAAAAAAGAAAAAGAAAAAAAAAAAAATGCTTTTAAAAAGTAGTGAAAAAGCAATTTTTTTTTGAAAAAACATTGAGAAAGCAAAAAGTGCTTTCTCGTAAAAAGCAAAAAAATGCTTTTCAAAAAAACACAAAAAAGCTATTAAAGGAGGAATTGGAAAGGAGAAAGGCATTTTTGGCATTTTATATCTTGAAAACCCCAATTGTGGAGATTGAGCATTTTGTTCAACTTCAGCCCTAGGATGAAAACCTAAGGCAAATTTTGGTTTCGTGGACAAAAACCCACCTAGCCAATTCTTGGTGGACCTATTCAAGATTCATAGGTGTGTTTAATGTTTTGTTTTTGTGGTAATTTTAAGGTTTGATATTCGGCTAAACTATGATTGAAGATTTTAGTTTGAAATAAGAGATTGGAATTTGAGGTCATTGCATACAAATATTTGTGATTATTTCTGGAGGTTATGGACCTACCATAGCTGCTCGTACCATGTAAAAAGGAATCAAGAAATTTGGTGATATTGTGGGATTTTTGGAAGGATCAAGGAAGCAATTCCTTATTTAGAGATTTTGAAGTCCTATACATCAGCAATTGTTTGTGGGCAACAGTTTGGAAGATATAAGAAATTATTACTGCTGTAGCAGGTGTAACATAAAACATAAATCTATACACTAATGCTGTTAAGAATTTCAGGGCAGAAATAATTACTAAAGCTGTACCTGCATTCTCAGGAGTATTTATACTCAGATCAGCATCATCTGCAGACAAATAAAACTTCATTTTCAGGTCAGAAAATAAGTTTTCACTATTGTATGCATTTCTGATTTTATATCAGCATACATCAGTATTCCTTTGTATATTTATCAGTTGATAACAAATTTGTATCAGAAATTTTATACCAGCAAAGGTTGTGTTTGTCAATTATTTGTGAAATTGTTAATGCATGACAACTGTTTGCCAAAATGCCTTTGATAATAAAAGATAGTGCAGCATTTCTACACGATAAGACTCAGAAATGTTGAATGGTTTTCATGTTCCACCAACAGTTTAATGAAATTCTTGTGAGCTAAAATTCAGAAAATTGCAAGTGTGTTTAAAATTTCTTGGTAGGGACATTACATAGTAGCTTGAGAAAGACAATAAAAGACAAGCATAGGTAGTATTGGACTCACAAAGCCATGTAGTTGGCAGTGGCACCATCCAATGGGGCTACCTGACAAAAGAGTGTCTATTCTCCCCAGTCTCTTGCTGGAAGCCATTTAAAATTGAAAATACATTTTTATAATATATATTAATAAAAAAATTTAAACCCCATACCATTCTTGAAGTTTGATGATTTTTGAACTTTATGGTTTGAAATTGGCAAACACTGTGACATAGGTATACACTTCACATCACTTCAAAAAACATCAATTAGCACCAATTGCTTCCCTCATGTCTCCTCATTTGTTTTGGCTTTCACCCACCTTGTCTTCTCCTTGAAGGCTTCCACTCCTCAAGTATTCTCTACTACAAGACAACATTGTTGGATATCTCAGTGTCTATAGGCTTGACACTACATTATAAAGCTCTCAAGAACCATCTCCCGTACCTGAAAGAGAATGGTGTTAGTATTGATCTTGGTTTAGGAGCCTCCTAAAAACTTCCTATGTTCAGAAATATGGGGCCCTTCTTAGAAATGCCAATGATTTTTCCAAGACCTTTCCAGGAAGGTCCTAGCATGTCTAGCTGCTCTTAAATTTAAAAAACAACTGAGATAGAAACAAAACATGAACTAACTCAACCTAAATCATGAATCATAATATACAGATCTCAAAACTTTGAAATTATGTAGTGTTATGTACTTTGTTTATTCTAATGCTGATTATGCTTGGAATAGAAATGGTGGGAGAATACATTTAGTTTAAAATTGTCTTCTCTTGTTTTATAGAACTCGAACATTTCAGATCTCTTTGTAAGAAAATCTTGAACAAACTTTCACCCATCATTGAGATACGCATGACATAGAATGAAGGCCCCAAGAATATCTCAGCTTCATTACCACTTAAGTTAACCTTGTTGAATCTTCTAGATTGCTAATAAATATCCAACCCTAGATAACACTAATAAATTAATAGATAATCCAAAAATGGTTATTATTGTTGGAATGTTTTGTCATTGATGTCAAGGTTGAGCTGCTTGCTTGTGCTCTTGAGCTGCTTGAGCTGCCTGGATGCTTCGTTGAGCTAGGTGTTTGCTTGCTTGAGCTGGGTGGTTGTCTACTTGAGCTGCCTCCGTGTCTACTTCACCTGCCTGGTTGTGTGCTTCAGCTACCTGGTTGTCTGGTTTACCTGCTTGCTAGCCTACTTGTCAGCCCCTTGTTTATCTTATGCCAAGTGGAGCTTAATAAGTGCCAAATTATCTAAGCAAAGTCTGATTTAAAAGGTCAATATCTCTCTTTGATTTGTAACACCAATATTATTGAGGAAGTTGTATATTTGAATATACTCGATGCCAAGGACTTTCAATAGGCCTTCATATTAGTGTGCAGATGTGGAAGAGTGAGCTCTTAAGCAGTCGATTAAATATTGAAAAAAGCCACTGTGGGATTTGTAATTACCACTTCAGGAATTGCGTGTGTCAGCTGAGGTATTTGGAGGTGTTTAAAGATTTATTTCGGGTGCTGAAGAATAAATCGCTGACCATGCTATCTTTATGAGATTTTTTTTGTTTGAGGCAGCTAAAGGATTTAATTGCTTTCTTTATTTCATTGATCTAATGAAATATGGATGTGGTGCTGGGTAAATGTATTAAGTGCGAATATCTCCTATTGTGAATTCAAATGTAATGGCTTTGCAGAAATGAATTGTTTGTATGTGCAATGACAACTTGTAATAATTCTGGTGATTTCTTAATGAGGCGAGCTGCTGTGTTTGTCAGCGTATTAAAAGATTTATTCTTGTCTTTTTGTGAAGGCCTTATTCAATATTCTGGCAACTCCTGTTTGTGGGACGGTTGTCTTCATATTGTGTTTGTTCCATATGAAGATTTATCTTTCTTTGAGGCGGCTCCATTTTACTCCTTAACATTTATTTTCCTGAAGAAGTCAGATCAAGGGCAGTTTCCTTATTGAAAATGGAAATATGAGCTTTTATTTAAAATCAATATGTTTGTGGGATGGATACAGATGCCAATGGTTAAGAATGCATTCCTTACTGCCATCGCAGTTGACAGAAGACGTGTTGCTAAAAACGTATTGCCTCTTTCTGATTTTAGACGGCTATCCCTTTTGTATGAGCATGATTGATATACCAATATCATATGTTGTCGCCTAAAAAAATTAATTAAAAAATCGTGTGTATCTTCAGCGACATATGCTTGTACGTGAAGTTGAGGACGGCTTGCTCAAAGTCGTGATTCATCTCCTCTATTTTTGACTCCTTATGCTTTCATTTTGAAGCAGCATTTACATGGCGGTTACTCAGAGTTAAAAATAAAAGGAAATGAAGTGGTGCTTTGTTAATGAGGCTCTTATTCGGATAAGTTAAGTGTACATGGGTCTTATTTTTGAAGTGAGGAAGAACAGAGTAATTAAGTAATTTGCAACGCACAATTTTCTGAATACATCTTAACTTTAAAAAGTATTGACTTCATTTTTTCTTGGGCTGCACATTTTGGTATTGGGCATATGGATGAAGTACAATATTAGCTAAAGTTCATGGATGAGCTGTGTATGTGTCTTGAATCTGAGCTCATATCGGTGCTGTGTATTCGTTGGTATTGCCATTATTCTCCTTGGTATCGAGTGCAAAATGGAGTTTAGATATCTGTTGTGTTCATGGATGGGTCCACAAATTATTGATGCTGTGAGAATATTGTATGCTTGGCGCCTCATCTTAACATTGCCATCACTTTCGTTATCTGAGTCTGCTGTGTGAGATTTGAGTTTGGTTTTGAATGGCATGAGGAGGTCTTGAAGTTTGTGTTTTGCTATGTATTTTGGAGTGCTACCGCAGTATATCTTTTCATTGTCAGCAGGTGAGTTTATGGGTGTGTGTGGTTTTGCATAATATTGATGTCTCGATTAAAAAGTAGTCATAGTTGCTACCTTGATTTTGGAGATTTTCTGAGGTTTATCTTGTGTATGATGTTGGCTAGAAGACTTGAAGACGGTTTTTGATTTCTCAAATGGTCATGCTGTGTGCTGAGTGTTTCTATCTTTGATTTGAAGCATTGATCAGCCTTTGTATCAGAAGTTTATATGTTTGAAGGTGTTTTGAATTGAGAAGTTAAGACTGAGTGTTGGACAACGTTAATACAAGTTTGAGCCTCACTGTTCAAGTTTAGGCAACGTTTCAAATAGTATTTTGCAGATTTGTAATTTGAAGTCTAGAGTTGGTGCTTCAGCTACTGTAGTTGATTCTTTGGTGTTTTCGGAGTTGGTGCTTCGAAAGAGAGTTGGTGCTCTTGGTGGGTTGGTGCTCATCTATGTAATTTGGGTTGGTGCCCATTGAAGATAATTAAAGCAATATTTTGTCGTGGTTTTTTACCCGAAAGGGTTTTCCATGTAATCTTGGTGTTTATCTTGCATATGGTGTTTTATGTTGCCGATTCATGATTTGATTTCCGATTTATGTGATTTATTTGGTTTAAAGTTTAAAAAGTTCTGAAATACTGATTCACCCCTCCCATCTCAGTATTTCCTGTGTGCTCTTCAATTATTTCCTAAAACAGAAAAAAGAGGGGCATGGTTTCAGCAACAAGTCATAGGATAGCTTAATCTGGTGCTATTTTCTCATAGATTGGCCAAATATAGGCATATCGTACGTTGGTGGATGGTTCAGGGAACATACATCTTGGGTGGAGAAATCAACGTTCCATTATTTTGTTTCTGGTTCCCTATTAATTGTAACAATGTATCGTCTCGGGTTTATTCTATGGAATAACAAAGTATCTCAATTTAATCATAGATATATTACGTATCATTGGGAAGTGCTTGCAATGTACATTGCAGTGACAT
This sequence comes from Sequoia sempervirens, assembly GCA_007258455.2. Taxonomy (NCBI): domain Eukaryota; kingdom Viridiplantae; phylum Streptophyta; class Pinopsida; order Cupressales; family Cupressaceae; genus Sequoia; species Sequoia sempervirens. The sequence goes on along the minus strand of VDFB02324153.1, from coordinate 7,035 downwards.
TAAGTTTTCCGACATGCACAAGGCTCTTTGGGCTATACATTGCTACAGATCAACATTGACAACTTTCAGGAGTTCAAAATATTTATTTGTGCTTGTTCTTTATCTGCACACATTTGTTTTGAGAAAGCCACCTTGTGGATATGCATTTAGAAGTTGAAAGTTAACTTCTATCAGCAGAAATTTGGAATTAGGTCGTCAATAACCTACTCAAAATTTCTTACTCCAAGATAGCTAATGTTGATTGATTATTTTCAACATTTTATTTTCTACATCAACAAGGTAGGCTTATTGTCTAGATTTGACATGTTCAGAACATCACATCTGATCAAGGCGTGAAAATGTACTTTGGTTTTGAAGATATACCAACATTGGGTTTTGTGAGTATGTTTTGATAAGTGGACCTTCAACATTCCTAAATAGTATATTAATGGCCACATGAGTGGGCTTACTATCTAGATTTGACATGTTCTAAACATTACATCTAATTAAATCATGAAATTTCCTTTGGGTTTGAAGATATATCAACATTGCCCTTGTGAGTATGTATTGATAGGTGGATGTAATGTCCCCATTATCAGGTTCTCTAGCAGTGTAGTTGTTGCTGACTTTCTAGGTTTGTGTTAGCATGTTCAAAGGGGTAATTTGATGTTACTAATGAGCTCAGATGGTTTTTTTTTAAGGAGTCATATGATACTTTTGATGTTATTTTCAGCTTTTGGGTTGGGCTCCAAGATTCTTGGAGGGAGTGTCTATGTTTAGTATGTCACCCAGTTGGGTCTGTTTATCATCTTTTATCATCGGGATCACTCCTACACAGTCAGATTTCAATTTCGATGCTTTTCGGCCATTTCCGCTAATTGGGTGTAATATTGAGCTATATTTAATTATTTTCACTACGGTTGCCTTTTTTATTAAATACATTTATCGGGAACCTCAATGTTATAGCTCGTTGGATAGAGGATGAAAAGTTTTAAATGATGGGATGCTTAAAAGTGACTTTAAGTGCCAGAAATTGTCATGTCCCCCGAAATTGTAGCATTGAGATATAAACTGTCGAAAACAAGATAAACAAATTACACATTAAAAACATTAACTATTTAATATTATTATGATTATAATTATCAATGATGATATTCTAATTATAAATATTAATTACCAAAATCTAAATACTAAATATTATAACCATTATAATATATTAATGTGAAATACACAATATATCAATATAAAAGATTGATCAAATACGAAATATTAGAATACAAATAAACGAACATCAAAAAATAGAATAACAGATATTATTTTGGTTGACTAAAATAAACAACTAATGAACATATACTACAAATATAAACTAAATGAAAAATATAAAATAGACAAATATTAAATAAAAATAATCAATTAAACAAATGTCAATAAACAAATTACAAATATTAAACACGTGTAATATCCCATCGCTTGTCCAAGACGAACAAAGAATTTCATGCCAAATATAGATTATTAATAAATACAGTTCAACATTCATAAAAAAAATAGTGGATCTAAGGATGACGATTTCCTTAATAAATTGAGTTATATGAAAACAAAAGACAAAGTAAATAAAGCACAATAGGATAAGACTTAACAGAATAAAGACAAAAAAAATAAGGGTGCGAATACTTACCAAATGGACTTTATAAGATAAGGAGACAGCGCTTAACTAATATTTAATTAATGCAGCTGTTATATTCTAAAGGGTGTGATTCATATTAAAAAGCAAAAGAAAAGAACAGCGATTAAACTAAACAAAGCATCATGACCTTTGACAACAGTTGCAACTAATAGCCATGACTCTTGGCCTATCGTGGGTATAAAGAGAAGAATAATTCAAATCTAGAGGGGGGATTATTGGAATAGAAAACTCAGTTCTACAGAAGGCAAGACTGCTCCAAGGGAGCGTTGGTTCTCTAATCAGGCTGTGATTCATTTGTTAGCATTCAGACACCCAGCCTAACAGCAGATCGCTTGAATTGAAGGCTCCAATCAGACACATCAATCAATATAGATATCAAATATTTATGCATGAATCAGACAAGTTAAATCAGAAACAGCATTCCAGTCATAGTATCTATCCTACATTTTAATATCCTGATAATTGTAAACTGTTTATATCAGGTTCTTATTCACTTTGTATCAGAATATTATTTACCATTATCACAAAAATATAATTCTAATAAATAAGTTAAGGTTGCTCTTTAAAATCTATCATTAAACTATTGGATCCCACATCTATGTGAATACATCAATATAAGACAAAAAAAGTAAACTTAAGACAATTCCGTAAGGGGACATCACAGAAATATTTTAAAAGTCAATTAAATTACTTTTTGGAGTTAAAAGGCTTAATGAATTAATAAAGTGATTTTTAAAAGGGAGTTTCTTGAAAGCCCTAAAAAGCTTATAAAAAGAAGTCTGGAGCTCATTTTGGCCATTCATGTTTGGAATTGATATTTGGTGTTCTTACTGGAGGAGCTGGTTTCTTCTTCTCGGTTTGTGAGGATGAAACCCCTTACAAGCAACATTCTCCACGTTGTTGGAAGACACAATCTAGAGGATTACTCGATGATTTCACACAGGGATCACAGCTGCACTTCATTGTTCATTTACATTTCTGTATCAGACAGACATTGTTGATTGTGGAGTGGCAGATTGGAGGCTTGGAAGTTTTTATTTGTTGTTAATTCTTTCTCCATTGTTGTCCATACCCCTCCCATTGCTGGCTGCACCTTCCTAGGGAAACGTGAGGCTTGTTTATTGCTGGACGCCTAGGGTTTATGACAGTTTATTGTTGTCTTGAGGGCGCCTAGGGTTGGAGATCAAGTTTCTATCATTTGGGAGCATCTATATTCAGTCTTGGAGGTGTGGCATCCAATTTCTAGAGCTTGTAGGGGCTGTTTGCAAGTGCAAAAAATTGTCAAAGTCAAATAATTTTTTTGGGTATGTTTTAAATAGATATGTAATGTCATTTTATGAACTGGGTTGCTCCTACATTTGAGAAAAAGTGTGTTTTCAAATCAAAAATTAAATCTGGAATTTTCAGCTTTATGTATTCCTGAAAATTTTCATTTTTCTGAGTTATTAAATTGCTGCAAGTTACTTTATTATCTGCACTTCATTTATCATCTCAAAACCATCACAAAACTATTGCAAAATACATTTCAAAACACATCAGAAAACAAAAAAAACAAAGGCAGATTGAGGGTGTATGTTAGGGTCCCATAGAGGCTCACGTCCAGGACTCCTTCAGAAGTTGCATGTTAGGGTCCCATTGAGGCTCATGTCCAGGTTGGAAGCTACAACAGTGAGGTATAGAGCAATATCTGGAACCCACGATTACTACAAGAACCCACGTGACTATATTTTGTGCCTAGAATGCCAATTGCTGTTGTAATCTTAAGATGCAATGAAGATCGGTGGCTCAACAAGGAGCAATGTTATCTCTAAATACCTAGCTCGAACTCTTCTGTAAAACCACGACCTGAGGTTGTATCTCAGTTGGCTCTAACCCAGGTTATTCAACAATGGCGTCCAAGAACAAGCAACTCACCTTTAGACCAGGACGCCTAAACTGTTCTCCAATAAAGGTGAAAGCAGATACAAGCTCACAAGAGATAGTGCCCAAATATAATGAGGAAGATATTCCTTCAAGCTCCCAAACCCCTGTTCAAAACCAAACTGAAGATATATTCGTCAATACCAATTTTGTCTCTAAAAGAGACTCCCAAAATTGCTTTATCGCTCCAGTAGAGGACCTGAGTGATCTCCTCAACGCTCCAGCTAGAGTGGAATCGTTTCACCAATGAAACCAAACTGCCCTAGGGTTTTCTTGTCCCCAAGACCAAGAAGCTTCAAGAGCTCTCCAATATGAAAAGTGAGAAATAAACAAGCATTAATGAAAATGAGTCTCCAAAGCATCTTTTATATTTCTCACTTTAATTTCCCGCTCAAATAATATAAAGTGACTTTATAAAGTTTCTTTTTAATATTTCACTTAAAGTCACTTTATGAAATATTTAATTAATCACTTAACACTACCTTTTAACTTTTGCTTTTCCCGCTAGGTAATATTAAATATTTAAATAAATGAATTCCCTTATTTGCCTTTAGCCTTCGGGAATAAAAAGGCTAAATTAGAATCTTGGGTGTTCATAGAGAAGGGGACATTACAGGAGATGGTTATCTTAATGTGGTTTGGAGATGTTGACATCTCGGTACCATGGATGACTCTTGGAGTCTTTGGCTGTGGTGTTGGTTATGATTTGTTAGTTTGACAAATCATGCTTGTTTACAAGATGGATGTCATTGTGCCATGGTGTACTCTTGATTATGGTTAGAGTGTTGGCATGATAGAGGTGCTTTTAGAAGCATGTATGTTCATTTGGGACATATGATCTTCTTTTGAGGAGATGTAGATCGTGACATCATGAAGAGTTCTTGATTCTTGAGGTTGGAGCTTTTTGCAGTGATTTGAGATTTCTGATTAATGAGTGGTGTGATCATTTTTGTTGTAAGCTTTTGGTTATTATGATGTTGCATTGGAGTTCAGTTGGCATGAGATGATTGGTTGTACACCTATTTTAGATTTGGGTGAGGCTAGAGATCATGTGTTGAGATAATTACTCTTTGATGAAATTTCAATAGAAAGACTGAGGAGCCTACCCCTAAGTTGGACATGAGTTCAACACGGACATATGGAGGAGATTGTTATTGGAGTGAGTCATGATGGCTTGGTTATCTTGAAGGATCATTCCCATTCCCCACTCTTGGTCCTCACGATGGTTAATCATTTGAAAGCTATTGCCCACCTTGTTTTCAAATGCATTTTGTTTCATGCTTTATTTTCTCCTAGGAATGAATCTTTCTTTTCTCATGGGAATGGGTTTTGTTGAGCCTATTTGAGGAGTGTAGGGGATGTATTTGGGGTATATTCCCTTGGCCTTAGGAATGGAATTTTTGGTTTGATCTTTCCTTGGCTTGAGAGGCTTACATTTTGGTTCTATGGTTAGGTGTGGATAATGCTTTTCTCTTTGTGTTTTATGAAGGAGATCATACTTATCACAACTTGAGCACTTAGAGGCATTTGGAGGAGGACATGTTACATGTTTTGTTTTGTAGGTTTATCTTTGGTCTTATGTTTCTTTCTAGATGTTTGTGTTCACATGACATTGGATGTAATGGGCCTTACTCAAATTGATCTTAATGTCCACAATTTGCTGCCTTGTAATTTTGTCAAACAGTTTGTATGCAATGTTCTTGTTTGCTGGTATGAGTTTTCAGTTTGTAGTTTGATGATTGTAATGTATGCTTAACTGATTTGAGAGCTTGAAATTAACTTCTACAATGTCTATGCAAGTCTCTCAGCGCAATGCAATCACTTTTTGTATTTTTCAAGTGCATATGTATGAGAAACTACATGGATAAAATGCATCTACAGCCAAGAGACATTTTGTCAAACATTTGGCAAGCATACTATAAAGCTGAATACAATTGATATTTAAATGCACAATAACAACTATAATTGAGCAACTACTCATTTCTCCTTGATTGCAAATGTTTGTCCAATACAATGCTGATTACAGAATGGCCAAGACTCTTGGCATTTACAAAGATATTGAATAATGATAATTGCTGATAAGAATGTTCACCTACAGCTGCAACATACAACTCCTAATATGCAATGATATCATGAATGATAAATAGAGGAACCTGGTAGAAAGATGACGCCTTGAATGAAGGTTGATGAAGAAACAAAGTTCCAAGCAAAATGTGCCCTCCTCAAGCCAAATCGAAGCACTTAGCTAGCTGCCCCTGTTTCTGGTCTGATGATAGAAAACAAATAATTTCAAACCTTTTGCAACCTCCAATCGCCTCCAAAGTAGTCGCCTATGCCTCCCAAGTCATGCGCCTCCTTTACCTTGCAAGATCGAACCACATCAAGACTCCTTCAAGCTAAATCGTGGCTCCTCATTATGTCTGAAAATTCTGATTTCTAAATCAGGTTTGACTCCAATACAGGCTGACCTCCTATGTCCTCCAATATGCCAAAATTTGAAGGAAGATATTGATAACAAAATTATCTCTAATCATGCACCAAATCGACTTTTGCAAGATTGGCCCTTGGCTACTAATTTTGCCCAATGAGAAGTCTGAAGTAACTCCTCCAACAGCTGCAACTCTTCAAAAGGTATTTCACTTCCTCAGTTATGCTATCAATGGGAGTTATCGTTCCCAAAGACACTATAGTGTAGAAACGTTAGCTCCACAAGTGCTCATAAAATTGTAGATGTCAAATGCTGGATGAGAACAATGGCAGCCAACACCCTCTTTTATATTTTTCTTTCTCCTCAATAGGGCGGCTTCTAGAAGCATCTTAATATTTTATTATTACTTTTATTTTATAATTTACATTTGCACTTTATAATCAAATAATAACTCATAACATAAAGTGCAAATATAACATCACCTTATAACATGAGGTTTTCTAAAAATAGAAACATATCAATTAATCATTAGAACACCTCCATATGAATACTAAATCCCCAAAGAAGCCAACTTCCAACAAGGTATCTGCCAAGAAGATCCTCTAAACATGCCCCATTAGCCTACGAGAGCCACTGATAGGCTAATCATGCAGATGTATCAATTTCTAGCTAGAAGGGGACATTACAGTCCACCCCTCTTGAAATTGCTTGTCCCCAAGCAATCCCAAATCTGGATGCTGTAGAATCTCCTCTCTCCCAAGTAGTATCCTCAACTGGCAAGTCTCTCCATTTGATCAAATATTCTTTGATAACCCGGCGACGCAAATGTCTCTCCCTAACATCCAAAATAGCCTCGGGCACCAAAATCAGCTTCCCCTCGTCATCCAAGGGTGGCAGGGTCGTGAAAGGAACCACACGATGTCCTAACGCCTTTTTGAGGTGTGACACATGAAACACATTATGTACTTTGCAATCTGCGGGCAACTCCAACTCATAAGCCACCTCTCCCACTCTCTTGATAATC
>VDFB02324152.1:88975-110075 GCA_007258455.2 Sequoia sempervirens | reverse complement strand
TTCTTTAATTAATGAAATACTTGTAACAATAATAATAAAACATATCAATTTAACATTTCTTTGTTATTGCAGTAGACCCCCCCTTGCAGCGGCCTCCACGTCATGAGCACATGACTAGGAATACATTAAGATCACTAGTAGAGGGAAAACAACTAAAGGGGGACATATATTGATTTAGAAAACGATACTCCACTTCAACTTTATGTAGCTTTAAAAAAGAAACAAAAAAAAAGTGATTGTAATCATATCATGACAACCATATTTTGATAATATGTAAAAACTGAAAGAATGAATATTATATATTAATGAATGAATGTGAATATGTTAATTAATGAATGTTATATGTTAATGAATGAATGTTATATGTTATTAATGGATGAATGAATGAATGTTATATGTTATTAATGGATGAATCAATGATTAATGTTATATGATTGGGTATGGGGAATTAAGAGTGATGTGAGGGGGAGGGGAGGGGGAAGGGCCAAATGAGCTTCCACCGTCACATGGTTGGCCCTGTTAAGTAGAGAATATTAAACTATTCTCGAAACAAAGAGAAGCTCAATAAGGTAATGCACTTTTCAATATAAGAAATGCATCGTTTGAAGCATCAAACCAATATGTAGTCTGTATGTATGATCAGTCGTCAGTCTCTGCGAGTACATTTCCACAAATATTTTTTTTTAAAAAAATTGCATTGCTTCGTCACAATTTCGACGAAACCCTCCGATGAATCACCGAAAAGGTTCGACGAAGTTGCTATAGCTGTGGCGAAGGTTTCGTCGTAACTCCTTGCCCATTTCGTCGCAATTTCAACAAACTTTTGGTGTTGTTTCGACGCTACTACTTGGCCATTTCGTCGCACTTTTGACAAACTTTTGGTGTTGTTTCAACGCTACTACTTGCCCATTTCATCACACTTTCGATGAAATTTTGGTGTTGTTTCAACGCTACTCCTTTCCCATTTCATCAAAATGGCGATGAACGTTTGGTGTTGTTTCGACGTTACTCCTTGCCCATTTCGTCGAAATGGTGACGAACTTCTGGTGTAATTCGTCGGTGGATACACTAAGTTTTCGTCGATATTCTGACAAAAGTCCGAGTCATTTTATGATGCCAACGACCAACGAATCTGCGCCGTTATTTCGATGTTTAATTCGTCGTCGGCCTTTCGACGAAAAAATAGCGACGAAAATATTTTTGTCATTTCGTCGCTTGTCCGACAAAGATTTGTCAAATGACCGAAGAATGTTCGTTGGAAAATGGTGTCAAATTCAGTAGTGTTTGGTTGTTCTTATATATATCTAAATCATGTAGAAGATGAATTGTAGAAGAATGTACTCCACAATTACTCATAAATATGTCATTGGAAAACATAGAATGACCAAATGAGAACCCTCATGAACATCAAAAAGTGGTAAATCATCATGATGTATAGATAAATCTACGTGATGTAATAGAGAAGGACTAATAAAAGGGGAATGACAATCATGAGTAACACATACTCTACAACCACAAGTAAAATGGTTCATAAAAGTGCATGATAAAGCATGTAATGATGTATAATAAGTGTTACAAATTTAACAATTTTTTAGCTCTATTCATCAATGCATCACCAAATATATACATTAAAATATCATCATCATGTGTATAAGTGTAACATGAAGATAAAATGATCTAACATGTAACTTTATATCTTGTGTTTGCTAAATGACATTGTCATAGATGTATAAAGAGAATGTGTATCATAAACCAACTTAGCATGAATCAAAGAATCATCATCCACATCATAAGAAGATAAAGAACTAACACTATGATCCTCAATAAATACATCATCAATAGGCACAAAATGAAAAAGATATAGAAAAATACTAGGAACCTCACATGAAGGTTAAATATGCATATTGAAAACACATAGAGGAGATATATCATGGGTTGTAGAAATAGCATGTGCTCTAGGTATAACAACATCACACATGAATCTATATACCTAGACCCCTTACAAGATATATCATCAAATAAACTCAAATATAAGGGAATAGAAATAAAACTATAATGACATATAGAAATGATAACATTGCAAGGCACAACAATTTTATGGATATATATAGAATGTGTAGTCTCATTACCGTACCAAAAAAATAACAAATGAAAGGAAAAATATTATGGTGTCAAATGACACTCAAATGCCAAATGAATGAAAGGGAAAACATCATGAATAATAACACATCTATATTAATAAGACATGCATGATTAGAATCTAAAGACAAAGATCTAAGAGAAAGTCATTATAAATGATAACACTTAAACTTCACAAGAGTGGTTGGGTAAATAAATATCCAATAATTAAAAACAAACCTTAATCAAAATACAACAATGAAACACAGATAAAAGACAGATCTAAATCCTCATCAAATAGACAACAAAGATATATCAATCAAAATTAACAAATCTAAAAAATAGCCTAAGAAAAATCCTAAAGGGGTTTGAATCTCAAGTTCCCTAAAATGTAGTGCATTTAATAATATCATGTTGTCAATTGAACTGTAAAAATAAGAAGACGAGAGCAGAGTACTCGAGAAAGGCGGAAGGTAAAGAAGGGAACATCAACAAAATAGCAAATGAAGAAATGTCTATTGATGTTACAAAAGTCATAAAAAATGACACAAGAGAATTGGAGAGAATCGTTGTGATTGGGAGATTTTTGGGAAGAAGAAACCCAAGGCTTAAATTTGATGGGTTATGTATTTAGAATTTTTTGGTAAAATACAATCAAAATTTTAAGAAGATTGTATCGATAAAAGGAGAGATTTTGGATAAACTATCAAAATTTATATAGAATTATAATGATATACATATTTGATTTATATATAATTTTACTTACACTAAGGTATATCATAATGTTTTAAGGGCACCTTTGAATAGATAACCGCCATTAAAAAATTGTGACAGAAGGTCGATTGTCAAATTTAAGCCACAATGACCGGAATGAAATCAGAGATTGGGTGACAAAAAGTTGGTGGTCAGACCCGGTATTGAATTTCCTCTCGATGGCTTTCTTTGTGGAGGTCTTCAAATCATAAGAACATCAGAATCAAACCCTTAAAAAATATAATTGGCGCATTGCTGACACTTATCTAAATCTGCAGAAATGGTCTCCCAATTTCAACCTCCTAAAAACCAAGCTGATGAATGGTCCAATTTGGCTGAGGCTTTACAACCTGCCATATGAATACTAGTCTAGGGAGTGTTTATCTGCAATAGGTGATAAAATTGGAAGAACAATTGAGGTCAATCTGCAAAATAGGGAAACCCTAATTTACTCATGAATAAGAGTAATAGCAATTATGAGTATCCTGAAGGTAATCAAATATTGGCAAACTGAAGAATTTGGGAACATGAATTGGAAGTTGAAGAACCCAAATTATTTTGCCAAAAATGTAAAAGTAGAAGGCATACATAATCTGCATGTAGACGTTATCCTCCAAAGTTTCAAAATGTATGGAGACCAAAAACCACTCCTGCACATAACAGTGTGCGTGCAGAACACCTATACGAGAAGATCCAAAAAGAAGATATTGATACCTCAACGGTCCAACCTAATTAGAATCCAAATAAGGCGATCAATGAAACGATGGAAGGATCAAAATCTGTGGTGGAACAAGGAAAAGAGGAAGGATCAAAATTTGAGGTGGAGCAAGGAAAAGAGGAAGTGTAAATTGAAGAAAACAACATAGAGACAAATGAGTTAGATTACCAAATCAAAGGGGAAGATTCTATAGATGCATTGGACATCATAGACTCTAGATGTATTATCTAGTCAACGACCAAACTTTAAACACAGATCAACAAACCCCAAACTTGGGTGCAAATCCAATATGCAGAAAAGAGAAGAGGAGGCCCTGAACATAGCCCAAGCATCACTCGAGTCTTATATGTTGAGATCCAAGGGAGGAGCCCCATCCCTCCGAGGAAATAATTATCCTCACATGGAACGTTCGGGGCTTAAACGCCCCTAACAAGCCATGCATGATAAAGTGCTAATTGGAGTGCCAATCAGCTGAATTGGTAATATTACAGGAAACAAAATTAAGTTAGAAACAAGCATAGAACTTTTTAAAGCACTGTAAAGGATGGAATGGTTCATTTGTTGAAGCTAATGGTGCCTCAAGTACAATTTGTGTAATGTGGAAAATGAATAAAGTAATCGGGGAGCTACTCATCGCTAACACCAATTGGATGAAGTGTAAGGTACTAAGCTTATTCTAAGATCTTGAATTTTTCATTTACAATGCATACAGGCCAATCAAAATGGAAGAAAAAAGAAATATGTGGATAAACTTAGCTCTAGATTTCCAATGGATAAACATGAATTTCATAATCGAGGGGACTTCAATGCGATTTTGGATCTGAAGGAGAAACTAGGTGGAATGGGAAGAGTCACATAGCCCCAGAAAGATTTCAAAAACTTTGTGGTAGATAACAACAATCGATATTGAGCCGAACAATGAAACATTCACTTGGAAGCGGTTTCATAAACATAGCCGAGAGATTGAATCGATTCCTTCTATCACCATCATGTATGCAACAAGTGATACTACCAACCTCTCAAATCCATAAAATCCCCATTCCAGACCACTTCTCGGTTGAACTACACATCTTAGAAGATCATCCCATGCCCAAATATCAATTCCGGTTTGAGAAGATGTGGTTAAAAAATGTGGATCTGAAGGACTATCTCCCTTAAAGGTGGGAAAAACCTATTATGGTGTTTGACACAAGAATGTTCAAATCTCATAAAAGACTACAACACCTGAAAGAGAAACTGAAGATTTGGAACAAAGAGACTTTTAAAAATATATTTCAAGAAAAGGTAAGGTTGGAAGCTCAGATGGAGGAATTAAACGAGACAATTATAAAGGCTGGGATGACACAAGCATACTACCAAATTGAGAAACAGTTACTAATAAAGTACAATGAAATATTAGCCAAAGAGGAATGCTACTAGCGCTCGAAGTCAGCGAGACATGGCTGGAGGAGGGCGACCTAAACACCAAGTATTTCCATAACACGACTAAGTTGAGGTGGAGCTAGAACCAAATTTCTAGTATCTAATCCAAGGACGGACACCAATTCACAGATGCAGTAGAAATACAGGATGCGAGCATTGCCTTCTTCGCAAACTTATTAATAGGGAATCAGGATTGAAGAAGCAAAACTGTTAACAAATGAATTTTTAGAAACTATCCCAGATTTAGTAACAAATGAATACATTGCAACTTTGGAAGCCCCAGTCACATTCGACGAAGTTAAAATTGCAACTTTTCAACTACACCCAGATAAAGCTTCTGGCTTAGACGGATTCCCGACATTGGTGTTTCAAACTTGATGGGAGTTTATGGGAGAGGGCATATGGAAAGTGGTGGAAGAGTCTAGGAAACATAGTAAAACTCTCAAAGAATATAAACAACACCAACATTATCTAATTACCGAAGAAGCAAGAGTGCAAGTCATTTGCTAACTACAAACCTATCACCTTGTGCAATACAATCTACAAAATCATTTCCAAGGTAAAGGAAAATAGGCATAAAAGGATACTACCAAATCTTGTCTCATAGGATCAAAGTGGCTTTATTCCAAAAAGGAATATAAAAAACATCATAATAGCCCACAAGGTAATTCACTCTGTCAAAAAATTCAATATTAAAGGCATAATTTTTGAAGTGGACATTAGCAAGGCATATGATGGAGTGTGGTGGATATTCTAACTAAAAATAATGGAAAAATTCGGGTTTGGAGTGAAATGGATAAATTGGGTATATAACTGCATATCCGCAACAAGATATTCAATCATAATCAATGGATTGACTTGTGGTTTCTTCAAAGGGTAAAAGGAATAAGGCAAGGTGATCCTTTGTCTCCTTTTCTTTTCGTCATAATGGCTGATGCTCTCAACGGGAAAATAACACATAACATTGGTAGGTCAATGGAAAGGAATCAAAATATCTCATTCACTCCTTGCAATATTGCACCAACTCTTCACTGATGATACCCTCCTATATGGATTGACAACGATGGACGAGGCGACAATGATCAAGGATACACTATTAGAATATGCTAAATGCTCTAGAAAAATAATTAATATGGAAAAGCCTTGCATCTTCTTGTTCAACATGAACAAGGTAACACGATGCAGGATAGTAAATAAACTGGGATTCACAGTTGATGAACTTCCAACTACCTATCTTGGCATACCACTGTTTGGAGGGGTGACCAAGGATTGTCTGTGGGAGAACACGAGCAAGTGCAAAAAAGAAGACCAAATGTTGGAAGGGGCGTTGGATTAAGTTGCCAAGAAAAATTACCATGTTAAAAGCGGTGATGACCGCTATACCAATTTACATGATGTCCTGCATCGAACTACCAAAAAAAAAATCCAAATAAATTGATAACTTCCAGAGGAGATTTCTATGGTAAGGCTCAAATGAAATCAAAAGAATCCCTTTGATCATGTGGGGCAATGTTAAAAAGAACAAAGCTTCTAGGGGAGCGACTATAAGGGATACAACAAAGCAAAACATGGCTCTCGGTGCAAAATTTCTTGGAGTCTATATCAGAACTCAAAAGCACAATAGGCAAAATTGTCGAAATCAAAATACCTGGACAACGAAGACCCCTATAGGATATTGACAAATTGTCAACCCCCCTAAGGGATCACAAATGTGGAATTTTATACCGAAGTTTAGATCGATTATTACTGAGTATCTCACATGGAAAATAAACAACGAAAGGGAAGCTTCCTTTTGACATGACTCATGGAATGCTTACATTCCTCTAGTTATAATCCCATGGATAGAAGAGGCCATTCACCCTACATAAAAATCCTCTGACACAAAGGTGATCGACTACATCAAAAAGTCGAGGGCGAAAGATAACATGGTTGCAGAGTGGAAAGATTTCAATTTTCTCAATGAACACATGAGATCGACTGTAATTACAGAGCTAGGGAAGCACTAAATTCTCTTATCAAATAGAAATGATGGAATTCTGTGGTGTGCGGCTAGGGCAATTATTTAACATGACTAGGCTACGAAATACTAGATAAGGATCTCAGTGTTGCACCTTGGCCTAAGGATCTCTGTTGGGGTACCAACGTCCTGCCCAAGGCAGACACCTTCACCTAGACAACAGTACATAAACACATATTAATAGGCGATAGGTTACAAAAAATTGGCATTATAGGTCCCCATCGTTGCCCAAACTACAAAAACATTAAATAGATAGTAGATAATCTCCTATTACAATGCGAAATGGGCCAAGAAAGTTGGATCATTTTTATGAATAAACATGGCTGGATTGGTCCATTACCGAACACAAGTGAAGATATTTTTGATGGGTGGCCAAGTTATAACAAGGGATCCCTTTGATCCAGGTTATGGATTTAAGTGCCAACAATGATCAAATGACAGCTATGGAAAGAATGAAACATAAGGATCTTCAAGGGAAGGAATCCCCATGCGTGACTATCATAAACAAAATTGAGATGGGCATTTGTGAGCATAATGAACATGAAAGTTAGGAAGAGAACACATAAATTCTTCTCATTTTCGGATCAAAGGATCCAAATTTGGTGGACAAGACTTTGTATGTCAACAGATTGCTCCAATTTCAAACCATCTAATTGAGTTGGAGCAAGGTGGACACTCCCCCCAAGTGGCAAGTTAAAGGTAAATTTAAAAGGTGCTTCGAGGGGAAATCCCAGAGCATTTGGGAATGGGTTCATACTTCATAGTGAAATGAATGAGGAAATCTTGTCTGGGTAGGATCTGTTAAGCTTCCTGAAGGTACAAATAATGATTCAAAATTCTCTGCATTATATGAAGGCCTAAAATTATGTTAGCATAATAATCTTCACCACATCGACATAGAGGGAGATTCAAGGGTTGTGAGAAACGCGATTACTAAACTGAAAGTCTCGAGTTGGAAGAGCATGATGTGGATTGAGAAGATCAAGAAGATCTTGGACTCAATTAATGGTTATACTTTGAGGCACACATATAGAGAAGCAAACAAGGTTGTAGACTATCTTTCGAATCACACAATTGTCTAGTAGGCAGTAGCAATTATCTCACGGTTGGTTAAAGATTGGCCCAATCTACAAATTCGTAGGCCAATATGCAACAAACATATGATACACAAACAAATAGGAATGCGAGAGGATTGAATCAAGATCTTACGAATATGGCAAGGACCTAAGGTTTAAGTAGCAATAGGACATCACGCCCGCAACTCCTCTCGAGAAAATACCAGTGAGACCTTAAATACAGTTGCTAGAATGGAAACCTGAGTATTACCTGAGTATTCAAAAGATAAGCTAAGGACGTCGAGTGGTTGTAAGGTGGTCAACTAAACAATGTCGAAATTCATCAAGATCCACGACTTTAAATGCAAATGAAACTAGCAAAATCTTTCCGAGCAATTAAAGGAGATGTTTGATATCCTGTTTGAGGTCACAAAAATAACAATCAGAACCATCATTGGGGAAAAGAATTTGGAACACACCTATGTCCATAAAGCAAAGAGCATGGAGCGCTTTCTATACAATATAGTGCGAACCTCATGAAACTTCGAGTGGGGTGAACAAATGATCAACAAATTTATATTACCACAATACAGGGACAACGATGCAAAGGCTCTGTCCAAGCTAAGCTTGGTGGATGATGCAATATGTATCCCGATCGGGGCGTAAATTTGATGGCCGTATGACCGTATTTAGAGATTTTTGCTGTAAAATACAATCAAAATTTTAAGAAGATTGTATCAGATGAAAGGAGAGATTTTGAATAGACTGCCAAAATTTATATAGAATTATAATGATATATATATTTGATTTATATATAATTTTACTTACACTAAGGTATATCATAATATTTTAAGGGCACCTTTAAATAGATAACCGTCATTAAAAAAATTTGTTGACAGGCAAGGTCGACCGTCAAATTTAAGCCCTGATCTCCATGGCCAGAGGTAACGAAGACATGAAGCAGGCCATCACAATCATGAGAGAAGTCTTGGGTAGGAATAACATGCAGATGTATGCTTTCTTCATTAGCCATGTAGATAATTTTTATCCTTTGCCTAGTTCGAGAGGTTACAAGAGGTCATTGAAGCCATTCACATAATGATCTTTACCTTGGGCTGAAGGGACTACTTCGTAATTTGTTCTGATGTTTAATGAAAGGGAGCCACCCCCTCCACTGGTAATTTTCCAAAAAAAAAGTTTCCTATAATGTAAAGAAATAAATATATTTTTTACTAAAATCAAGTTTAAAGAATATGGAAGCTATGAAAAGGAAAAAACTGGAAATAAAAGTATTTAGCCAATTTTATTACTTGATAGATAAATATTCACTATTTTGATTATAACTTTTGAACTATAATTAAGAATCACTTGTTCTTAGATGTGGTGGAAGTAAAACAACAAAATATGAACATAGTTTTTCTTAGAAATTGTAGAGGGTTGTTTCTATAATGCATAATAAATTTGGATCAAAGCAATGCACAATTCCTTGATTTCCACAATCGACCCTATGTTTGCAAAATTAATATGGAAGGTTCTTGATCCCAAAACTTTTAATTAGAGGTTCACATAGGTTTATGGATCTACAATAAATTGATTGGTAGTTTTGACAACATCCCGCAAATTCATGTCAGCAATTCATCGATGGAAAATTCACCACCAGGAATTCACCGTGGGAAAATTCACCACCTTGAAAAATTCATCGCCAACTAAAATTCACCATATTAAAAAATATTAATGGCAGTTAATTTTTCGCGGCGGTTAATTGCTGGTGGTAAACTTTATTTGGCGATGAATTTGTCATGGCGGTGAATTTTCCCATGGTGAATTGTTGGTGGTGAATTTTCCATCGATGAATTGGTGAATTTTCTTTTGACAATAACCTTTAAGAAGCTTGCTAAGCTAGACTCATGTTATCCTTAGTCAAACCCTTACGCAGACCAATATAAGAATTTGTGTAGAAAGATTAAAGGCAACACACAATTGTGTAATATGCTTAATTTGTCGCTAGTGTAGATGTTGATGTAATGTTGATTCTAATCTCCTGTAATGATGCAATGTGTAACAAAACTTAATAGATCTAGATGATGTTGATGCATGCTAAAATGAACTAGAGCATGTTCTTTTCTACAACACCCTAGAATAAATTTGAAATATTTTGCAATTCAAGTCAACACATAACAACTAGAGACATTAAATTTCCACAATCCATAATAATAACAAAGTGATTCTTCTGGAATTAATTGTGTGATATTTATTTGAATGGATTTTTCTCTTTAAATTTTAACATAAACCTTTATAAATTCTTTGTCTCTTTTTCTCCTTATTTTTAATCTATTATTTTTTATCATCCCTGTTCTCTTTCCTTTCCCTTCTTGATTTGTGTACAACTTTCTCCCTCTTCTATTTATCCCATCTAGGTCTCAAATCTCTCATTTTTACTCCTATCGTTCTCTCTCACTCTGATGATGGATCACAGAGTGTGATCCGAAATGTTCATCATATTTAGGTGCAAAAAGTTCTCTCACCCTGAGGATGGATCACAGAGTGTGATCCGAAACGTTCATCATATTTAGATGCAAAAGTATCACACAGTTAAATCCGGAAGAATCACTCTGTTACATAACAACTAGTAAGGAGAGGTCAACATAGACCCAATTTTAAAATTTGAATTTTAAAATGTGAAAATTGATTTCACACCATGGAATCATACTAGATAGATGAATGAATAAATTAAAGATCAAGATCACTCTCTTAAAATAGATAAAAAAAATTTAACTTAAATTAAAAAATAATATCAACTTTTATGAAAAATATAACATTTGTATAATAGTTATTACATAAAAATAATCTTTAAAAACTTAAAAGTAATTAAAAAATATTAAGTATACCATTTTTATTATTATTATAATAAATTATTTAAAAAACAAATAATGTGAAAAAAATTGAAAGGTATAAATTTTCGCATGACATAATAACACGACCAACAAAAATGTAGGCTTTAAAAGACAGTCATAAACTTGGTAGCCTTGGTAGCCAACTTCCAACTTTCATTAAATACATGTCCAGATTTTCAATAACTTGGTGCGACTCCCATCGAAAATGGAACCCACCCAACCCTACATCAAAACTAGACACATTTTATTTAACATTGCACAATTTAAAGGTTTATACATAGTAATGAATACAAATTTGTACTTATTTTGTATTAAATTGCAATGGAAAACAAATACAAAATGCGTGAGTTGGAAGGAGCATTCTATCTGTGCAGGCCTCGTTATTATCGATTTTTTTTACCTTTCATATTTCTAAATTTTTGTATATACATTGAATATATTCATATTCATATATACCTGCACTCCCTCCATCTTTAGATCCATTGGGACTTACAGGCTGCAGGGCACCCATCGGAAGGTATTAATTTTACTTATGCTTTTGATCTGCTTAAAAGTTCTTTGAACCAATAAAAGGGAGAACAATATCGGAAAAGGAGCTATTTTGTACTCAAATGGAGAACTAATAATTTTTAATCTAAGAAAATAAACGAATGCGGCAAAAATCTCCCAAACTGAGTGTATTGTGAATTGAATAGCGCAAGGTATCTTTTTTCTTTCAGGCCTTGCTCTATTTGAGAATCTTTTGACCTGTGATAAGAAACCCGTGTCACAAAAATCTCCGAAATTGATTGTTTTATTTTTTTAAAATCAAATTTTTATTTTTTATGTTTAATCAAAGTCTTAGCAGTAGGATATTCTAGCTCCAGCAATTTTGTTTCTGTAAACTTTGACAATGTGTATTATTTACAGGTCTATTGGCAATCTGCAAATCTGTGATATAGAATGGAGGCTTCAATTTTATCCAATACCATATGCTCGGTTTCAGTAAGTGGACATTTTGGTTGTTATTTTTATTTGAAATTAGATAATATAGCTTCCATTCCTGAAGGAATTGGCCAATGCATGTTTAGGCTGGATCCATGGTTGCAAGACTGAGACCGAATCCAGACTAGATTAGGACTCTGTAAGACCTGTGTGCGAATATGAGTCTGATTTAAATGACTCTGAATTGTATGAGACTTGGGGAATTTTAAAAGTCATACTTTGTAAGGAATTTCACGAAAAAGTGCTTTTATTTCAACTTCACAGGAGTTAATCTTCATAGAAATCCAAGTAATGCTAACAGATCTGATATATCGCTAGTGCCTTTACCTGCCATGACGAATTGAGCAACAATAGGCAAGCATTTTGATTGAGTTATAAGCTTGTGTCTTAAGTCTATCACGGGCATTTTCGCTCACCATTCTTGTCGACTTTAGTTTAGTCTTGCTAAGTCTAGTCGTGTTTAGCCAAGCCTTTAGGAGTCTTGACAGTTAAGTAAATTTGGGTTTACTTGGAAGGATGACTTATGCTTTGTGAGTCCTGCTTCTATATTTGGTTCCCGTTTCCAATAAAGAAAGGGATAAAACACTGCCTACATTGACTTGATTAATTTTATAGGAATACCATTAGGACCCTTAGCTTGGATGTCAGTCACATTATGGCAATATCTAGTTTAATGAAACTCTATGCATTAGATTACTGCATAGAGTTCATTAGTTTTATTTGAGTG
This sequence comes from Sequoia sempervirens, assembly GCA_007258455.2. Taxonomy (NCBI): domain Eukaryota; kingdom Viridiplantae; phylum Streptophyta; class Pinopsida; order Cupressales; family Cupressaceae; genus Sequoia; species Sequoia sempervirens. The sequence continues at coordinate 97,387 of VDFB02324152.1, read as the reverse complement.
TTTTCATGGTCCTTAGCTTGGACTTCATTCCCAATAAAGAAATGGCTAGTTTGATGTATATGAAAAACTCTTTCTGCATAGAGTTGATTAGGTATTTTGAAACATTGGCAGCTTTTTAAGCTTAGATCTTGTTTTCAAATGAGGTGGCTAGCTTCAATTATATGAAATACCATCCACATAGAGTTGATTACTTTTATTGGAATATTATCAGGTTATATCTTGGACACAATTTCCAATGAACAAATGTGCTACTTAGTATATAAAAAAACTGTATGCATAGACTTGATTAGTTTTTCTTAAACATTGTCAGGTTCCAAGTATTGTTGCCACTTCGAGAGGCCATAAACCAAAATCATGCCAAATCTCTGAATGGAGCCGCCCTTTTAGGGGTTCAACCAAAGGGTTGAGGAGTGGAAGTTGCCATTTTTCATACAATAGCAGTAAATGCTTCTTCCAAAGTGATGGCCGTTTCACGAGAAATGGGAAATATCGCAGTGGTGCACTTGTGTGCAGATGTGAGGGACAGAAGATCCTGATTGCAAACAGAGGTGAGATTGCTGTCCGTGTGATTCGCACAGCCCATGAAATGGGCATCCCATGTGTAGCAGTGCATTCTACCATAGATAAGGACGCGCTCCATGTCAAAATTGCAGATGAAGCTGTCTGCATTGGAGAAGCACCAAGCAGTCAATCGTGAGTTGATTCCTTTCCATTTGTGTTAGTAGTGTTGAAAAATTTAAACACCAAAGAGTATTTATGATGTGATGGCAATGTTTTTAATCGTATATGCTCAATTGACTTGTTATTCCAATGTTATTACCAAAATCGCTGTTTAGTAGCAAATTTTCTTATTAGTTAAAAATCACAATTTTTGAATTTTCTAAATAATTGCATTTTGATGATTTTGCCAATTCTTTTTTTCTGTTTCAAATTTAATGAATTTAAACATTTTATTATTATAATTTTTTGTTTAATGTTTAATGATTCTTATTCTGATCTTCCCTTATTAACAGTTTTGGAATCCTTCAAATACATGTCAACAATTTTTACAACAATGGTTACATGTAATCACTTTTATTTTTTGTTGTCAAAGTTTTTTACTGAATGAGAGATTAATAATGAGCATATATGACTGAAGATTTGGAGATTGATCCTTATAAGTTGCAAAGATCCATTAAGAAGAGTTATCCATTTTCCAGATAGAGCTTTTAGCTTCAATGTAAAGAAGTTAGTAGTTGATGAAAAAGGCTAATTATATCATATAAGTTATGAAAATAAGTCCTAATGTTTTCTTTTCTGCTTTGCATTTAAATTGAACACTAATCATTAAAAACATCCACTTAGAACTCTGGACATATTTCTTGGATAGGTAATTAGAAAAGGATGAACAATGTCTCATGATCTCATCTATATATAGAAAGCATTTAAATGTTATCTATACTCAAGGGTCATCATTGCTTGTGGTGTAAATCCACCTTAGCTGACTGCTTTGGGTTGAATTTGGCCCCTTAGGATATTTTATTGTATTTAGTTAATTCTCTCTCATGTATTGTTGTTGGTCCTAACTTTTGTTTCCCATAAAAGCAACTCTCTCAATTGTTATTTGACAAGCAAGCAAGCAATTGCATTCATTTGTATAGCATTGTAATATATTCACTTTTCATTTATCTATTTGTGTGTATGGTAATTAAGCCTATGGTTTTGACCTTTGGCACTTGTGGGCTACTTAGCTCGACATTGCATGAAAGTTTCAAACTTTCAAGCAATCCAAGAAGACTTGGGTTCTTGGCTATTCTCCATGGTGATTTTGCATCTTGTCACTGGCAATATCTGCAATTTTTTTCGAATTCTATCTGATTTGCGTTTCTCCTCAATAGCTTGCTAGGAGAGGACCCTTAATCTCTAGTTTTATGACCCTAGGTCTCATGGGTGAGGAGATATTATGTTTGCTTCCCAAATTACAAGTCACACATCTTAGGATCTATGTCAAATGTTGCCAAACCATCTACAGTCTAGGGTGATTTTTATGCTTTCCTTGGATTTGTCAATTTAGGGCATTGACCATCAAGCTTAAAATTTGATCATCATACATTAATTTTTTTTTTCTTTTGCTTGTGGAAGGTGATGAAAAGTCGTGTTAACTTGGACATATGGTGGAGTTTGACCCACTTTTCCTTGTCCTTGAATGCATTTCTTGAGCCTGATGCAATGGACTAGCTAGATTGAGTTCATCAATCACTAGCTAGTGGGAAATTTGTAAAGAAATTCTTGGAGTTGTTAATTGGTGTGGAACCCTCAATGGGTGAAATTATTGCACCTTAGCTATTCAAGTGGAGGGTTTGTCTCATCTTAAGGATTTGTGGATTGTGGTTGACCCCAAGAGAGCAGAACCTAAGAAAAGAAATGAAGGTGGAACAATTGCACCAAATTCTCAATCAACCATCAGCTGAGGCTAGTTGGAACTACTTGTTTGGGAAGTACAATAAGGTAGATATGACACTTGTGGCAACATATTGAACAGAGTTGATGCTTTCACTCATGATTTTGATGGGGCTGAGGATGGCCTGGTAAATGTGTTGGACTTGAAGAATAAGCTTCACAATTGTAACAACAAATTCAAGTTTGAAGATGGCTACATCATTACATTTTGCTTCGTAATTTTGGAGCTCTGTTGATAAGGTAGATGTGGCACTTGCAGCAATGTATTGAAGGGAGTTGATGCTTTTGCTCATGATTTGATGGGGTTGAGGATGACTTGGCAAAGGTGTTGGACTTGAAGAATACGCTTCAAAATTGTAACAAGAAGTTCAAGTTTGAAATCACATTTTGCTTCATTAACAATTGTTATCAACTACAAGCTCATGGAAGAAGGATTAGTTGATGTGTTTCATTATGACAAAGTTTATATAACAACTCATTGAGGAGGAATGTCTTTGAAAGGAGGGTGCTTTTGACTCCACGGACTAGGCTCAACATGTTTGTGACAAATGGAAAGCTTGAGCATGGAAGCAAAATGATCATTGTGGTTCGAAGGACTAGAATTCCAGCCATAGATCTGATTCCAAAAAACATCAAGACAACAAGGGTAACCAAGACAAGTAGAAGAAGCTTGTTTGCTCCTTTTGTGTGTAAGAAGGCCACACCAAGGAAAAACATTACAAGAACAAATGGGGACATGTTGAAGAAGAAAGAGGAAGCAATGGCATACACATTTTTCTTTCTCTTGGGATGCTTTTTCTTATTATGCTACCCATGACACTTGGGTTGTTGATTTTGGTTGTACTCATTATATGTCCAAATGTAAGAAAATGCTTTCTCCCTTTTTTGATACAAAAACTCAAAATAATATTGTGGCTAATGACTCCTCTATGAGATCACTTGGTAGTGGTGATGCTCATGTCCTAATGGTATTGCTCATGATGTTTATAATGTGTCTCAACTTCATTCAAACTTCTTGTTAGGTAGTTAGATTTGTTCTAAAGAGATGAAACTTTAATTTTTTTATGATAAATGTGTTTTGAAAGACTTAAATCATAGTTTTTGTGTGGTTTCTGTTTGTCATTTTCTAAGGATAGATTGTTCAAGTTTACAAGCTTTGTTTCATTGGGTGATGGTCAAAGATATCTTGCTTTTGTGGTCAAAACAAATATGTTAGTAGATTCTAGGATGCACACTTTGTACATTTGGATTTTATAAGTGTCATGATCATGTACAAGGAGATGGTACACGGGTTGCTGTAAGAGACCAGGTGTCTCTCAACCCGACTGCTGACTGAGTATGCAAGTTTTTTGTTTGTTTTGTTTGTTTTTATTTTTTTGTGGTTTTTGCTAATAAAGAGAATGGTGCGATTTTGAAAGAAAATGCTTGGAAAATTCAAATAAAATACTATGGATCTAAATATGAAGGAATCCAATTGATAGACTGATGCCAAATAATTTATTGTTCTTCTGAACTGATTACAACTGTGATTAATCAACATGCATAGAAAAAAGCAATGACATTTATTAAAAAAAACTTGGTTATTGCAGCCGCCAATAATGGTGAAGATTAGGTACGGCCAACCTCAGAAGAACCTTCTCCAGCCTCGAGATTGATGCAAACTAACCCATAGACCAAGGCGTCCCAACTGGTGAAGGAAGAAGACAAAAAAGCAAGGCATCCAGACTTGTGGAAGAAGTACGGCCTTTCAGCTGAGTGGTACGGCCTCCAAACTAGCAATAATAGAATCCGTACAATCTTGAAAATTGTGCTAGATGAAGAACTAAACCAGCCGCTCAAAGATATCACTTTTCCCTGACGAATATTAAATCAAACCCTGAATAATTTCACAATAAGATCTGTAATAACTTTTGAATGAAGCTATTTCACTGACAGACAATAAATCAACTGTTATTTCACAGCCTCTGAACTGCAATACACTGAAGATGGCTCGTTCTCCAATGCAATAGAAAACTAAAACCCTTGGCTTCGTTCTCTGTAGAAGAAATTGGCTAAAATCGATTCTCATATGCATAATGATGAATTTCTTCCAAAGAAACCTTATATCTCCTCAAGCAAGTCGATTTCCTTCAAAAAGCATCATTTAAATAAACTTTGAATTTCACTTTTAATATTCCAATAGTTTGGATGCCCATTTAATTATAATAATTAATTGAAATATGGCCCCTTCTTCATGATGGTCGACCCCTTCATTAAGTCACTTAAGTTATAACATAAATTTACATTATAACTTTATAATATAAACTTCAATTAAATTAATATTTATTTTGGCAAATAAATATTAATATCTCCCTCAATATAAGTCCAAATGACAAGCCGTCTGAAGCCGGATGATAAGTGACTAAATCTGCATATGACCAGACCATACTGCTAAAAATAGCAGGGTTGCTCCACTGAGTGTCTCCACTTATTAAAAATAGTAAGTCAAGCAAATGATGTTCAAAAGACCTCGAACGAAAGCCAAACTAAATAATTCTGACAACTGAAGCCAAGCCATGCCTCAACAAGACCCTCTATCCTCCATATTAGCCTATGAGGGCCACATAATAGGCTAATCTCAAGTACTGAGAGAGGTCAACTGGAAGGGGACATTACAGTTGCCTAGTTTGCATTCTTCTGAAGTTGTTTTTGAGTGATGTGTAGGTTCATCTTTGGAGTTTATGCATATTGATATTTGTGATATGAGTGCAAATTTGTAGGTGGGACCAAGTATTATGTCACTTTCATTGATGACTACTCTAGTATGTGTAGGGTGTATCTTATGAAGAGTAAGGACAATGTTTAAGAAATTTAAGGAATTCAAGGCACTTGTTGACAACCAATTAGGGAACAGGATTTAGTGCTTGAGCTTTGATGGTTGAGTTGAGTATGTTAGTGATGCCCTTGAGTATTTCTTGACCATGAATAGGATCTCTTGGTAGTGCACATGTCTCGATTTGTTGCTTCATGACTTGGCTAAATTCCCATGGGTACATGAAGCTATTCACAGAGGAAGAGCAATTGCAAATTTCATAAGGAATCATCGTCTCACATTGAGTCTTTATAGGCAGCATGCATCCAGGGAGTTGTTGAGGCCTTGTGAAACAAGATTTGCTTCATTTTATATCACTTTGAAAAGAGTGGTTGAAGAAAAAGCAGCTTTGAGGTCTGTTATTTGTTCCAATGAGTGGGAACACTCAGTGCTTTCTAAAGGTCCTAAGGGGAAGAACATAGAGCAAATCATTCTGAATAGCAATTTCTGGGAAAGTGCAGCCAAGGTTTTGCTTATATGTGAACCAATTGTTGACGTGCTTCGTATGGTTGATGGTGACACTCCTTGCCTTGGCATGCTTTATGAAAGCATGGACCGTTGTAAGGAAACTATTCAAAAAGCACTCAATAATGTAGAAGCAGAATATATGGAGATATGGGAGGTAGTTGATTGCAGATGGAAAATGATGCACACACCTTTACATGCAGTAGCTTGCTTTTTGGAGCCTAAATTATTTTCTACTGATAGAGAAGGTGACACTGAAATTATGGCAGGGCTTTTAGAAGCTGTTGCAAAGTATGAATCTAATCAAACAATTTCAACACTAATCAAAAGTCAATTTTGGGTATACAAGAGAGGAGAAGGGATGTTTGGAATGTCAGCAACCAAATATGACATTCCTATGGAGCACAAACTCTTGAGCTACCAAGGTTTGCTATTCGAGTTTTGAGTCAGGGAGCAAGTTCATAAGCTTGTGAGAGGAACTGGAGTTGCTTTGACCACATCCATTCCAAAAAGAGGAATAAATTGTTGTCTGGAAAGTTGGGAGATCTTGTCTATGTTCGCAGCAATTTAAAATTGCTCATGAACAAATCAGCAAAGGACTCTTCCTCACAACAAATTCTTGAAGACATAGCAGCGCTAGTTGCAGATGAGCTTGACTTTGCAGATGATGAATTGAGTAGTGATACAGATGATGATGATTTAGCATCTCAACCAAGTGCTCTTGATGACTTGGAGCTTTTTTGAAGTTCTAAAGTCTTTACTGTTATTGTACCTTTTTGACAAAAGAACATCTTCGCAATCGTGATTTCACATGTTTCTTATGGTTTATATTTTATAAATGTGTCATCTTTTTGTAATGATTCAAATCTATTTATCAATGTTAAACTATTTAGACAATTGTATGGAGATATTACTTATATTTATAAAAAAAATAAAAAAATTACATAAGGCGAATTTAATCCGAATTTTATACTTTTCAATTTTTTTCCTTTTCGAATTTCATTTGAATTTCAATCTTGTCGAACTCGAATTTGAATTCGAACCTAGTGACTTAGCCCAGAAGTGGACTTCTTGTCATCCATTGAACCTGCCCGATCTGAGTGTGTAAAGCCAACCATTCTAGGATCTTTGCATTTGCGATATAGAATGTGAAAGTCAGGTGTCCCTTTGACATATCGCAATACTCATTTTGTGGCAACCCAGTGTTCTTCCTTAGGAGCAATCATGAAATGAGAAATATAACTCACAACAAAACTGAGACTAGGTCTAGTGGCAGTAAGATAGATGAGGCTGCCCACAAGTTGCCTGAATGCATACTCATTTACCATTGGTGAGTCTGATTTGGTTGAAAGTTTTAGCCCCTTTTCCATTGGAGTGGATGAGATTTTGCAATCTTCCATCTTGAATTTTTCAAGCAAACTCTTGGCATACTTCGACTGAGAAATGAAGATACTGCCACTTGTTTGCCAAACTTCTACACCAAGACAATAGTGTAGGAGACCCAAGTCTGTCATCTCAAACGCCTGACACAAATTTGACTTGATTTGTTCAATCAAATGTAACCTATTGCCAATAATGATGATATCGTCCACATAGATGACAAGAAGGATGATATCATTGCCAGTGTTCTTGACATACAAATTTGCATCTAAGGGACTCCTGTGAAACCCCTATGCAACTAGGTATGTTGTACCCAAACCAAATTTTTTTTGCTTCATTAAGGCATTTTGATTAAAATGGTTTAAACCTTGTAAAAATGATGTCAAAACTTAGTGTTTGGGCAAATCAAGTATGGGATTTTAGTCAGAGTGATGTCTGTAAGATACTGGCAAAATTTGAAAAATTTGAAAATTAGGGTTTCCGGACCCCTATTTTTAGGCAAAAAACCCTAAAAATTGAAACTTGTAAGGAAATTATTTTGATTGGCCTTATTTCACTCCACAATCAGAGTGGTGAAGTCAGATTCAGTTAAAAGTCAGTTTAAGCTTGGTGGGTAGTTTTCACTTTTTCAGGAGAAAAGTTAGTACCTCCAAGGTCGTCAATGGCAGTTGGCCAATACCAGGTGTCAAAATCTAAGCCTGAAACTCATCGTAGAAGATTCTGTGGTGAAAGATGCCGAAAAAGATGCTTCATGACAGAGGGGATTTTCAAATGGTGAAAATTGTAAAAAATATTCTGTTTGGAAACACTTCACTTTGTAACGTGGGAGATACTTGTGCAATCAACGTGCAAGTCAACTTTGCAGTATCAGTACACGTGAAAATGGTGAAATGCAGTCATGCATTTGTGTCGGCGGCAATGATGCTTCAATGCAGTCAACTCAGCAAGCGACATGGTGATCGCGGGGCACTAAAATGGTGAAAATCATCCGGAAACTACCAAGTCTGGTGACATTTGGGTCCTTGCAGGCCAGAGGAACCCTTCAATTTGAAGGACCAAATGCAGTTATCAGTGGTTGCAAATACATTCATTCTCTTCGAAATTCTGTCAGCTTTCCAGCAAGCCATCAAGCGAATCCATTAAATTTGCGAAACTCCGACAATTGAAGGCAGAAGCAGAAGTTACAGAGGTTTTACATGTCAAAGATGACAGTCAAATTTTAGAATCTACGCCCCTGTAGCTCAAGGGTGCCCTTTAATTAGGCCTGTTAGATGATA
>VDFB02324152.1:0-88955 GCA_007258455.2 Sequoia sempervirens | reverse complement strand
CTTCTCGAGGGATCCATCCGCCCTCCCTCTAGCGTAATATGGCCTAAGTATAACAACTCAGTCATCCCCAAATCACACTTGGATTCCTTGGCATACAAGGATTCCCTATCCAAAATGCTGAGTATTGTATCCAAATGAGCCAAGTGCTCCTGCCATGTCCTGCTGTAGACCAATATATCATTGAAGAAGACAAGTACATATCTCCTCAAATGTGAGTGGAAGACCCTGTTCATGGTGGACTGGAATGTCGCTAGAGCATTGGTTAGCCCAAATGGCATAACCACAAACTCAAAATGTCCACAATGACAGCGAAATGCGGTCTTCTCAACATCCTGCTCACGAACTCTAATCTGATGATATCCCGATCTCAAGTCTATTTTCTAGAAGTAACAGGCACCATGGAGCTCATCAATAAGCTCATCTATACGGGGTATGGGATATCTGTTCTTAATAGTCTTCTTATTTAGGACCCTATAATCTATGCACATACGAAGAGTACCATCTTTCTTCTTCAGTAGAACAACCGAAGAAGCAAATGGCGACTTACTTGGCCCAATGTGACCCATAGCAAGCAACTCTTTGATAGTCTTCTCTATCTCATCCTTTAGCTGCTTTGGGTGCCGGTAAGGAGTAATCATAACGGGCTTGGCGCCCTCCTCAAGCTCTATGATGTGCTCAATCCCCCTGTCTGGAGGTCTTCCTAGTGGAATGTCACTGAAAACCTTCCCATGCTAAACTCTCAACTGCTGAATGTCAGGATGATACTCGGTCTTATGCTGTCCCTCCTGTGTAGGCATCAAAGTACACTCGGCGGCCCGCTCAACCATGTCATGACGCATAAGTCTCTCCATCCGTCGGAAGGAAATAGTCCTGATGTTACTGTCTCAGATGGCCTTCAGTATATGAGTCTTCCCATCCACCTCGAACCGGATCTCCATGTCTTTAAGGCGAAGTATAACTTCCTCAAGAGAATGAAGCCACTTCATGCCCAAGACTATATCAATATCGCCCATATTTACCACATAATAATCAGCCTTGAATTCATAATTATTCAGGCGCAAAGGAAGATCCTTAATCATACGGTCACACTTGAGAGTGTAACCATCAACCACCTTAACTCGAATGCCCTCAAACTCTTTGGTTATGAGCCCACGCTTCTCCACAAATTTGGCATCAATAAAATTATGGGTGGCACCTGTGTCTAAAAAGGTGATAACCTTTTGACCAGCCAAAACTCCACGCAGTCTGAAAGATCCTTCCTACTGTATGCTAGACAACCTTCCTCTTGGAACTGGATCTCTGACTCTGCCTCCACCTTAGGCTCTAAAGCCTCTGACTTTGACTCCTCAGAACTCTCCTGCTGTCCGGAATTTTTAGATTCCGAATCCTCATAATAAGCCCACATAACTCTATTGGCCTTACCCTTAGGCCGCAAAGGACAATCATGGTTAGCATCATAGGGACCCTTGCAGTAGAAGCAAAGCTTCTTCCTGCGCAAATCATTAAGAGTCTCACGATCCAAGGGTGTTGCTGATTTTTCCTCTGAATCACTCTTAAAATCAGATTTCTCTCTATTTTTATTGAATCTCTTGTTGTCCTTAAATGAAGAAGTACTCCTGGAATTGAACTTGCTAGATGGAGCTGCAAGTTCCATGCTGCGTGCCTTCTTCATCGCTTCCTGTAGTGAAAGAGGATCAAATGCTTTGATCCAACCTCCCAATGGCTCCAACAATCCCTCCACGAAGAGCACAACTAGACGCCTCTCTGATATGTTGGGAACCATCATGAATAACCGTTGGAAGTCTCCTATGTAGGCCTCCAAGCTACCAACCTGTCTCAACTGGGCCAAATCTCTAAAGTAAGTCTCAGGATCCTTCTTGTTGAACCGTCCCACCAATCTGTCCACGAACTCCTGGTAAGTGGTGATACGGTCATGCTGAAGTGTCACCATCTCATGATGCCACCAGTCATAAGCTGCCCCCTCAAGATGTAAAGTAGCATATCTAATAGCATCCTCCTCAGCCATGGGACGCAATGTAAGGAAGGTTCCAACTTACTGATCCAAGCCTGTGCTGTAACCTTACCGCTGCCGTCAAACATAGCTAAAGTGAGCCTGTTTGTGGCGTGCTTCAGGTCACTATTCTGATGTCTAGGCTTCCTATCCTGCCTATTCCTGTAATGCTTTCTCCTCTATGTGAGAAACCTGTCAAAAGTAAGTCTCTCTCTGACCTCTGGGGTCAATAACTCCCACTCATCGTTCGCTTCCATAAGAGTATCAGCGAACACTCCCTCAGGCTCCTCATCTGCAATAGCCTCATCAGGCTCCTGTCTCACAAAAGTAGGGCGGGTAGGCCTATCTGCTGTCCGTGAAACAGTCCTGGGTATCCTCTGTGAGCCTACATCACTCCTGTCCTCGTCATGACGTGGTGACGGTCTCCTGGGTGTACCCATCCTCTGTATAACCGTGGTCAACTGCTGTAATACATCAGCTACCTGCTGCTGACCTGTCCATAAATCTCTAAGAGTCTGTCTAACCTCTGCATCTTCCTCTCGAGGATCTCGAGGAATCTCTGTTCTGTCACCCATGCCTGTATTTTGTACAGACGATCCCGAAGAAGAACCAGACTGAACACCTATCAAACCTGTAGCTGTCTCACCTGCCAGAATAAGTGGTGGCTGCCAAGTTTTCCTGTTCTCCCTCTGATAATATCTCTTTTCTCTATCACTCTAGTGCATGAACCAAACGGTTTTTAAACCCCACAAGGATGGCAGGAAACCGCTCTAATACCACTGTAAGAGACCAGGTGTCTCTCAACCCGATTGCTAATTGAGTATGCAAGTTTTTTGTTTGTTTTGTTTGTTTTTGATTTTTTTGTGGTTTTTGCTAATAAAGAGAATGGTGCGATTTTGAAAGAAAATGCTTGGAAAATTCAAATAAAATACTACAGATCTAAATATGAAGGAATCCAATTAATAGACTGATGCCAAATAATTTATTGTTCTTTTGAACTGATTACAACTGTGATTAATCAACATGCATAGAAAAAAGCAATGACATTTATTCAGAAAAACCTGGTTATTGCAGCCGCCAATAATGGTGAAGATTAGGTACGGCCAACCTTAGAAGAACCTTCTCCAGCCTCGAGATTGATGCAAACTAACCCAGAGACCAAGGCGTCCCAACTGGTGAAGGAAGAAGACAAAAAAGCAAGGCGTCCAGGCTTGTGGAAGAAGTACGGCCTTTCAGCTGAGTGGTACGGCCTCCAAACCAGCAATAATATAATTCGTACAATCTTGAAAATCGTGCCAGATGAAGAACTAAACCAGCCGCTCAAAGATATCACTTTTCCCTGATGAATATTAAAGCAAACCCTGAATAATAACTTCACAATAAGATCTGTAATAACTTTTGAATGAAGCTATTTCACTGACAGGCAATAAATCAACTGTTATTTCACAGCCTCTGAACTGCAATACACTGAAGATGGCTTGTTCTCCAATGCAATAGAAAACTAAAACCCTTGGCTTCGTTCTCTGTAGAAGAAATTGGCTAAAATTGATTCTCATATGCATAATGATGAATTTCTTCCAAAGAAACCTTATATCTCCTCAAGCAAGTCGATTTCCTTCAAAAAGCATCATTTAAATAAACTTTGAATTTCACTTTTAATATTCCAATAGTTTGGATGCCCATTTAATTATAATAATTAATTGAAATATGGCCCCTTCTTCATGATGGTCGACCCCTTCATTAAGTCACTTAAGTTATAACATAAATTTACATTATAACTTTATAATATAAACTTCAATTAAATTAATATTTATTTTGGCAAATAAATATTAATATCTCCCTCAATATAAGTCCAAATGACAAGCCGTCTGAAGCCGGATGATAAGTGACTAAATCTGCATATGACCAGACCATACTGCTAAAAATAGCAGGGTTGCTCCACTGAGTGTCTCCACTTATTAAAAATAGTAAGTCAAGCAAATGATGTTCAAAAGACCTCGAACGAAAGCCAAACTAAATAATTCTGACAACTGAAGCCAAGCCATGCCTCAACAAGACCCTCTATCCTCCATATTAGCCTATGAGGGCCACATAATAGGCTAATCTCAAGTACTGAGAGAGGTCAACTGGAAGGGGACATTACAGTTGCCTAGTTTGCATTCTTCTGAAGTTGTTTTTGAGTGATGTGTAGGTTCATCTTTGGAGTTTATGCATATTGATATTTGTGATATGAGTGCAAATTTGTAGGTGGGACCAAGTATTATGTCACTTTCATTGATGACTACTCTAGTATGTGTAGGGTGTATCTTATGAAGAGTAAGGACAATGTTTAAGAAATTTAAGGAATTCAAGGCACTTGTTGACAACCAATTAGGGAACAGGATTTAGTGCTTGAGCTTTGATGGTTGAGTTGAGTATGTTAGTGATGCCCTTGAGTATTTCTTGACCATGAATAGGATCTCTTGGTAGTGCACGTGCTTACACTTAATAACATAATGGTGTAGCAAATATGTAGAATTAGACACCTAGATGTCTAGGTGTTGGCTCTAGGGATAGAAGCTACATGCTAGTTTTTGGGAGCATTTATTAGTTGTGTGAATAATGTGCTTGATAGGGTCCTCATTGAGGCTATCAAATATGTCATCTCCATTGGTTGAGCAACTTTGTAGGTCATTCAATACTAGTATAATTCTATTGGGCTGTTAATTTTGTATATTTCCTTTCTTTAATCCATATATAATGATGATGTAGTTTTTGAAAAGATAATTGATATTCAATATTCGTTATTTACAAAGGAGATGAAAGCTCCTTAAATAATACAATATAGGACGATGTTTCTAAAAAGAAACAAACGTTAATAAAAGCGAAGAACTGAAAGTTACTAAAACCTAACCGAAGTAGACTAGTTTAACTGAAAGTAAACTACTGACTAACTAAACGCTAAGATGACCATTAAATAATACAATAATACTTTAATACCCTCCCTTAATGGTCATTCTACTAACTACACCAAGCTTATCCCAAAATTTTACAAATTTATCTAGATTGAGAGACTTGGTGAGAATGTTCATAGTTTGATCCTTAGTTGGAACATACTGCAACATCACAAAGCCATCTTCAACAAGCTCTCTGATGAAGTGATAGTGAAGCTCAACATGCTTGGTTCGCTCGTGGAAGACTGGATCCTTAGCAAGTTTGAGAACCCCTTGATTATCACAAAACAGGGGTGAAGGCCCTGCTTGAGACATCTGCATGTCAAAAAGCATCCTTTGAAATCATACTGCCTCACATGTCGCCTTAACTATTCCCTGATGCTCTGCTTCGGTTGAGGAAAGAGCAACTGCCTATTGCTTCTTGCTTGTCCATGTGACCACTTGTACCAAGACTGAAAACATACCCAGAAGCTAAGTCACCATATTCGACCGAATTTCAACATGAAATTCAAAATTCGTTGAATTTCAAAAAAAGGGTTGAAATTCGTTCATATTTGAACAAATTCGTCGATCAAACATGGGTGTTGAAAAATCTCGTAAAGCGATTGTTTTATTAGGGTTTTTTTAGGGTTTTTTCGTTATATAATTGACAGCGACGTTTGATATCGAACCACCTCCTATTTCTAGCGTCTGCAACTCGTCTTTTTTCTGGCGTCTGCAACTCGTCTCTTTTTTGGTGTTTGCAACTTGTCTCTGGCTTCTGCAACTCTTCTCTGTGTCATCTCTCAATTGCGGCCGGCGGCGTCACTCTTTGCTTCGGCGACTCAACTATCAACTGTGTCTGTCACTCTCTGCGTTGGTGTCTGAAGCATCACCTACAACTGTCACTCTTTGCTTCGGCGACTCAACTATCAACTGCGTCTGTCACTCTCTGCGTTGGTGTCTGAAGCATCACCTGCGACCGTCACTCTCTGCTTCGGCGTCTCCAGCATCAACTGCGGACGGCGTCTCCAGTCTGCAATTCTTGCAAATCACCCAATTCTCAGCCTGAAGTCTTTTGTCGTCAAAGGAGGTAGGAAGTTCCTTTTATTTTTTTTAAATTTTAGGGTTCAATTTTTGTATTATACACTTGTAGAAAAATATAGGAATGATTTTTAATATTAAGTAAACTATATTTAATATTTTTTATTTGATTTAGTATTTAATATTTTATTATATTATTTTGTATTTAATATTTTTATTATTTAATATTGTGTTTACTTATCATTTATTAATGTTTATAGTTCAGTTCATTTTACTGTAAAATGTAAATTATATTAATATATTTATATTATTATAGACTTTTAGTTTATAATTTTATTAATATTTAGTATTTTTTATTAACATTTAGGTCTTATTAATATTTAGTATTTTTAGATTTCTAGTTTACTTATTAATATTTAGTGTTTTCATTTTATTTTTTATGTTAATAAAAATATGTTAAATATTTTTATGTTTATTAAAATAAAATTTAGTATTTTTTATTTTGTTTTTTAGATTTAAAATAAGAAATCTATATATTTTGTCTCAATTTTGTTTGAAATAAATTTTTGTGGATGTTTTAACTTTTAAATATTAATTATTATTTTGTCATTCAAACATACAGATAATGGCTCCCCAGAAATCAACTGCAGAAGTATGGAAATATATCACTCACAATGGTACTGAACTCAAATGCAACAAGTGTGAGAAACCTTTTTCTGGCGGTTTGACAAGGGCAATGGACCATTTACTTGGTATTACAAATGGTGCAGGAGGAGGTGTTACAATATGTCCTAAAGTTACTCCAGAAATGAGAGCTGCTTTAGAGAAAGAACAGTCCTCTTCAATTGTAGGAAAGATGAAGAAAGCACAAAAAAAACAGAGAATTGAAGAGGATGTCTCAATCTAGATTCTTAGCATCTATTATGTCTTCCTCTTCTGGTTTATCCAACCGGCGAGGGTATCAAAAGAGAATGGAACATTGAAAAGCTTTTGGAAACCAGTAGAGAAACAGGAGGCGGATGATGCAGTAGCTGATTTGTTTTACACAAGTGCTATTCCATTCAATGTTGCGAGAAGTCCACATTTTCATAATGCTGTTCACAAAATTGCAGAGTTTGGCAAAGGGTACACTCCTCGAGGTTTAGAGGCTATCAAGACAACTCTTTTACAGAGGTCAAAAGATAGAGTGATTGAGAAACTAGCTATTGTCAAAGCCTCTTGGAGGAAAATAGGTTGCACTATATTGAGTGATGGATGGTCAAATATATGTGAAAGGCCATTGATTAATATTTTGGTGGCTTGTCTTGAGGGTGTTGTGTTCTTGAAAGTGATTGATACCACGAACCACAAGAAAACTTCTGAGTACATTTTTCAAATATTAGAGGGAGCCATTCTTGAAGTAGGGGTGTAAAATGTGGTTCAAGTGGTAACTGATAGTGCAACAAATTGTGTGGGAGCTGGGAAGCTGATTGCAAAGAAGTACCCACAAATATATTGGAGCCCATGTGCAGCCCATTGTCTCGATTTGTTGCTTCATGACTTGGCTAAATTCCCATGGGTACATGAAGCTATTCACAGAGGGAGAGCAATTGCAAATTTCATAAGGAATCATCGTCTCACATTGAGTCTTTATAGGCAACATGCATTCAGGGAGTTGTTGAGGCCTTGTGAAACAAGATTTGCTTCATTTTATATCACTATGAAAAGAGTGGTTGAAGAAAAAACAGCTATGAGGTCTGTTATTTGTTCCAATGAGTGGAAACATTCAGTGCTTTCTAAAGGTCCTAAGGGGAAGAACATAGAGCAAATCATTCTGAATAGCAAATTCTGGGAAAGTGCAGCAAAGGTTTTACTTATATGTGAACCAATTGTTGACGTGCTTCGTATGGTTGATGGTGACACTCTTTGCCTTGGCATGCTTTATGAAAGCATGGACCGTTGTAAGGAAGCTATTCAGAAAGCACTCAATAATGTAGAAGTAGAATATATGGAGATATGGGAGGTAGTTGATTGCAGATGGAAAATGATGCACACACCTTTACATGCAGTAGCTTGCTTTTTGGAGCCTAAATTATTTTCTACTGATAGAGAAGGTGACACTGAAATTATGGCAGGGCTTTTAGAAGCTGTTGCAAAGTATGAATCTAATCAAACAATTTCAACACTAATCAAAAGTCAATTTTGGGTATACAAGAGAGGAGAAGGGATGTTTGGAATGTCAGCAACCAAATATGACATTCCTATGGAGCACAAACTCTTGAGCTACCAAGGTTTGCTATTCGAGTTTTGAGTCAGGGAGCAAGTTCATAAGCTTGTGAGAGGAACTGGAGTTGCTTTGACCACATCCATTCCAAAAAGAGGAATAAATTGTTGTTTGGAAAGTTGGGAGATCTTGTCTATGTTCGCAGCAATTTAAAATTGCTCATGAACAAATCAGCAAAGGACTCTTCCTCACAACAAATTCTTGAAGACATAGCAGCGCTAGTTGCAGATGAGCTTGACTTTGCAGATGATGAATTGAGTAGTGATACAGATGATGATGATTTAGCATCTCAACCAAGTGCTCTTGATGACTTGGAGCTTTTTTGAAGTTCTAAAGTCTTTACTGTTATTGTACCTTTTTGACAAAAGAACATCTTCGCAATCGTGATTTCACATGTTTCTTATGGTTTATATTTTATAAATGTGTCATCTTTTTGTAATGATTCAAATCTATTTATCAATGTTAAACTATTTAGACAATTGTATGGAGATATTACTTATATTTATAAAAAAAATAAAAAAATTACATAAGGCGAATTTAATCCGAATTTTATACTTTTCAATTTTTTTCCTTTTCGAATTTCATTTGAATTTCAATCTTGTCGAACTCGAATTTGAATTCGAACCTAGTGACTTAGCCCAGAAGTGGACTTCTTGTCATCCATTGAACTTGCCCGATCTGAGTCTGTAAAGCCAACCATTCTAGGATCTTTGCATTTGCTATACAGAATGTGAAAGTCAGGTGTCCCTTTGACATATCGCAATACTCATTTTGTGGCAACCCAGTGTTCTTCCTTAGGAGCAATCATGAAATGAGAAATATAACTCACAACAAAACTGAGACTAGGTCTAGTGGCAGTAAGATAGATGAGGCTGCCCACAAGTTGCCTGAATGCATACTCATTTACCATTGGTGAGTCTGATTTGGTTGAAAGTTTTAGCCCCTTTTCCATTGGAGTGGATGAGATTTTGCAATCTTCCATCTTGAATTTTTCAAGCAAACTCTTGGCATACTTCGACTGAGAAATGAAGATACTGCCACTTGTTTGCCAAACTTCTACACCAAGACAATAGTGTAGGAGACCCAAGTCTGTCATCTCAAACGCCTGACACAAATTTGACTTGATTTGTTCAATCAAATGTAACCTATTGCCAATAATGATGATATCGTCCACATAGATGACAAGAAGGATGATATCATTGCCAGTGTTCTTGACATACAAATTTGCATCTAAGGGACTCCTGTGAAACCCCTATGCAACTAGGTATGTTGTACCCAAACCAAATATTTTTTGCTTCATTAAGGCATTTTGATTAAAATGGTTTAAACCTTGTAAAAATGATGTCAAAACTTAGTGTTTGGGCAAATCAAGTATGGGATTTTAGTCAGAGTGATGTCTGTAAGATACTGGCAAAATTTGAAAAATTTGAAAATTAGGGTTTCCGGACCCCTATTTTTAGGCAAAAAACCCTAAAAATTGAAACTTGTAAGGAAATTATTTTGATTGGCCTTATTTCACTCCACAATCAGAGTGGTGAAGTCAGATTCAGTTAAAAGTCAGTTTAAGCTTGGTGGGTAGTTTTCACTTTTTCAGGAGAAAAGTTAGTACCTCCAAGGTCGTCAATGGCAGTTGGCCAATACCAGGTGTCAAAATCTAAGCCTGAAACTCATCGTAGAAGATTCTGTGGTGAAAGATGCCGAAAAAGATGCTTCATGACAGAGGGGATTTTCAAATGGTGAAAATTGTAAAAAATATTCTGTTTGGAAACACTTCACTTTGTAACGTGGGAGATACTTGTGCAATCAACGTGCAAGTCAACTTTGCAGTATCAGTACACGTGAAAATGGTGAAATGCAGTCATGCATTTGTGTCGGCGGCAATGATGCTTCAATGCAGTCAACTCAGCAAGCGACATGGTGATCGCGGGGCACTAAAATGGTGAAAATCATCCGGAAACTACCAAGTCTGGTGACATTTGGGTCCTTGCAGGCCAGAGGAACCCTTCAATTTGAAGGACCAAATGCAGTTATCAGTGGTTGCAAATACATTCATTCTCTTCGAAATTCTGTCAGCTTTCCAGCAAGCCATCAAGCGAATCCATTAAATTTGCGAAACTCCGACAATTGAAGGCAGAAGCAGAAGCTACAGAGGTTTTACATGTCAAAGATGACAGTCAAATTTTAGAATCTACGCCCCTGTAGCTCAAGGGTGCCCTTTAATTAGGCCTGTTAGATGATAGAATTTGCAGAAACCGTTTTCGGGGGATCTCTTCAGATTCAACCTAGCTTCGTGATGCATCCATTCTCAAGTCCGTGAGACATACTGAGAAACCGTAGCAATTGATCTTGCGAGCACGTAAAATGGAGGAAAAACAAAAGTCAAAATATCAAATTGTACCTCTATAGGCCAGGGGCGCCTAGCTTTTTGGCCAGCTAGATTAGGTTTTCGGCAGCTATCATCTTCATAATATCCGTGCAGAATCCTCCTAGCTACTCAGTGAATCCAACCGTCAGCCCTTGGGATTTGTCAAACGCTCGTGATCGAAGAATCAACGTAAAATGTTGAAGGATAAAAACAGGCAAAAATATGGCTAAGTATGGAAAAATGCACCTTTTTTGAGAAAGGCGCCCTTCTACTAGAGGTCTTAGAAGCAGTTTTCTGGCTTTGTCATTCCCAAGAACATCTCTTCCAAGTTGTTCTATCTCCGCAACGAGATCATCGACATGCACATCGGAGCAATCCAACTCCCAACAACAAGGGTCAAAGTGGAGCATTCTGTTGAAAGTTACAAATTGCAAAAAATCATTCTTAGAAGCTAAAATAGCCCTTACAAGCCAGGCGCGCCCTTGCATTTGAGGGTCTTAATCTAGCTTTTAGGTGTTGCACATACAATCATTGTTTGCGAAATTCTTCTAGCTACGCGATGGACTCAACATCTAGTCGACAGGAGTCATTAGTCACCGACAGTGGCAGGTTGAAGCATGGAGAGTCAGAACCAAGAAAATGGCTAGTCTGGTTTCATATGCACCCTTTTGGGAAAAGGCGTCCTAGTTTTTGAGGCATCGGACTCAGTTTTTAGCACTTGTAGTTCCCAGCAACATGTTTGTCAGATTTGTTTTGGCTACGTGATGAATCTGTCAGCTCAGTTTCAGGATCAAACATAGGCTCTGGTAACGTTTGCAAGTTGAAATTTTCAAAAAATTGGCTAAGTCTGGGAAGGTGATGCCCAAGTCAAAGTTTGACTTTTGAACTCAAGTGCATGGGCCGCCCCAAAATGGTGGAGTTAGTTAATTGAATTAAAATAATATGAAATCTTCAGTTGCAGTTCTCATGTCGACTTCAACAAGACTTAATTTTTGCTTGCAAATGGAAAATTTGTTTTTGCATGCATAGATAACTGAAGTGCATGGAGGTGGCGCCCAATTTAGGGCTTATTTTTCATTCAGTTAACTAAAAGGAGGTCCAATAAGATTATGGCGTCCTATTTTAGGTATTTGTATACATGTTATGCCTTAATTCTTCAAAAATTCTTTAAATATCCATTGAGGCGTCCATTATTTTCACAACAGGTGGAAGCAAACACAATTTTCCTCGTGCGAGCAAGATCTGAAGGCGCTATAGGAAGAATTTTTCAGTGTTGTTCGCATCTATAGGTCCAGATTGTTCAGCAGGATAGTTTTTCGTTCTTCATTTTTTCGGCAAATTTTTGGCAGCTTTCATCAGATTGAGGCAAGGAGGCAAATTTCTTGAGGTAGAATATAACTTCTATTTTCTCACCTCATAATTCTTCTATCCTTGTCTTAGGTTTTCTTCGCATGTCAAAATAAAAGGCGTCTTTTTCAGTATCAAATCATCTAGGTTTGTTCAGAATCTTTTTCTCTACAAAATACATGTGCTAGAATTTTTTCAAGAAAAATTGCCTCATAGCTTCAATTTTTGAAGCTTTGCTTTTTTCGAAGATTCCTTTGCATGGTAGAGGAAAAGTCAAAATTTTGAAAGATGAAGAATCTGGGTGTGATCAACACATTGGCGGCAACAAAATCCATATGTCAGAATTTTTCGTTAGAAAAAGCTTATGAAGCCCCATTGCCCCTGCTGCTTCTATTTTGAAAAGTCTTTGTATGTCAAGCTAAAAAGCATTTTTTCGAATTTCTAACGTTGTGGGTTAGCTTAGAATTTCATTCTCTACAAAACCCACGTCTCAAAATTTTTCGTAAAATTTGCCCCTCGACAGGGTAATTTTAGCCTCATCAGGAGCTGTTCTAGCTTTCCAGAAAAAGTTGTCAAAATATAGCCGTGTTCACAGTCAACAGGTGAGTTTTTTTAGAATGCTGTTCACTCAGACTGAATTCAAGACCAAATCGGTCTTAATTCATGATTTCATAGGAAAAGATGACATCGATTTGCATTAAGCGCATCCGGAGGGTTGATTCAAACAATTTGATAGGCGTAGTCGCTCAAAGTCCACATGGTTTCATACCTCGTATAGCTGATTGCCTTCCAAGGCCAGTTTAGAGGGTTGATATTGTTGGAATTCTGCGTGTGCAACGAGTTCGTGTGCATTTCTCACAACCAGAGTGTTCGCGGTCAAACTTTGTGTTTTCGTCATGCCACACTCTTCCATTGAGAAAAATGTGAAAAGCGTCAAAAGTGTCTAAAGCGTAAAGCTGCAGAAGAAACAGAGGCCATCACTTCAGTTGCGGAGCCACCAGAGTTACCAATCAGTGAACTGTCAGTTGAAGTGTGCAGATATTTCCAGGATTGCTCAAGTTGCTGACAAGTATTGAATTGACAGTTAACAGGTGATGATCTCAAGATGGTGATGCTATCAACAACCTCGTGGAGGGGTTAATTGCTCGAGATCATGGCCAGTGAACTACAGATTAGGACATCCCACCTTTTCAGGATAGACATTAAACACAGGTTTTAACTTGATGCCTCTTTCCAAGTTAACTCACTGTCTTACATATCATGGCATGTCTATTTTGGAATAATCTACGTACAGTTGGAGTTCTCATTTAGTTTTCAGTTTCAGTTAACTGATATTAGTTGTCAGTTAACTCTCATATCAATAAGGACTTGCGTGTTGCGTAGTCCAATTAGTTTAGTTTAGAATCAGTTAATTGAGGTAGTTTTTCTAGTTAACTAAGGTAGTTTTTCTAGTTAACTGTTAAGTTGCATACATGTAGACTTAAGAATAAATCTTGCATGCTTGCAAGACTCATGTTAACTTGAGGAGATTTTAGGGTTTCCTACTCCTTCGAGCTTCCATAAATAAGAGCACCCTTGCTCATTTGTACTTTAACTTTTGCTCATGATAGCGAACATGCTGTGCCCACCTTGCCTGTAGTATCGCTATTCAGTATTTGTTCACTTAGTTAAATATAATGCTAGTTTGATCGTTTATTGTGTGTGTCTCGTTATGCAATTTGCTGTCCGAGTTTTATTTTTGTTGTGATTAATAAGCTTTGTTTCATATCTACACCTCGGATAAGGGTTCCTCCTCCTTGGGAATTTAGAAGTAGAGTTTATCATTTAATGTTGTGGTTACTAGTTTTTCTTTCATATCTACACCTTGGATAGGGGTTCCTCCTTGGGAATTTAGAAAGAGGCATTGTCGTTTAAGTGTTGTTTCCAATAAGCTTATTGCATATCTACACCTGGGATAGGGGTTCCTCCTCCTTGTGAATTTAGTAATAAAGTTTATCGTTTGATGTTGTTACCAATAACCTTCATTTCAGCCTACGCCTCAGATAGGGTTTCCTCCTCCATGGAAATCTTGATATAAAGTTTATCGTCTAAACATTCCCTGCTCCTAAGTCCTCATGCTCTGTTTCTCTTGAGGAAATAGGATAGTTTAAAGCATTAGTTTAGTTGTAGTTAAAGATCTACAAAACCAGAGAAAAACCTTAGTTGCAACGTATTGGTTTTCTTAACCTTGTGCCTCTTCCAGTTGAGTCAAAAAGATAGGATTTAGAACATTTACTTTTTCATGCATATTAACAAAAGAGGGATCTTCCCCTCCTAATTCAAAGAGTAGTCATTACGCACTGTGCATAGCTGTCCGTTGCCAATACGCACTCTAGAGGTGCGAATTGTAATGCCAACAAGGTACTTGTCAAACTTCAGGTACCATGCCCTGGGTGCCTGCTTGAGGCATAAAGAGCCTCCGTAATCTGCATACCTTGTGCTCTTGTCCTGCAACCATAAAACTAGGAGGCTGCGTCATGTATACTTCTTACTCCAAATCTCCATTGAGGAAGGCACTGTTCACGTTCGTCTTATCGACCTTCCAACCAAACTGTGCTGCCATGGCTAGAACAAGTGGGATGGCGCTCATCTTTGCTGTGGGAGCAAAGGTTTCCTCATAATCATTACTTTCTCTCCACGAGAACCCCTTAGTGACCAATCGAGCCTTGTATTTATCCAGTGTTCCATCAGCCTTGTATTTGACCTTATAGACCCATTTGCAGCCAATTGCTTTCTTCCCTGGCAAAAGATTTGACAAAACCCATGTGTTGTTCCTCAAAATACTATGATGCTCAGAATCCATAGCCTTTTCCCATTTAGGTTGACCCTTGGCCTTTGAATATTGCTGGGGCTCATAAATACTCTGAATGTTGGCCATAAGAGCAAAGTTTACTGTGTTCTTTTTGCTCTTGCCTCTAGACGATCATCCCTCAACAAGCTCATTATCATGAACATCACCAATGAGCTTCGCCCACCACTTAGGACGAGGAGGAGATGTATCAGCTTCCAAATCAGAATGAACATCATCATGACTTGGGTTGCTTGGAATAATACCATCTGGATACTGATCCATGTTATCTTGAGGAAAATCTGTTGATACAGGATCTTGCCTAGGAGATTCCACCATGTTAGACTCATTAGAGTCCCTCCCTGCTAGTAGAGGATCTTGTCTGGGATATTCTACAATATTTGAAGCATCAAATCCCTCCCTTCAGGTGAAGGTACTGAAGGCTTAGCTCCCAAATCTGTGATTTTCAGAGGCTGATTGTTAGGAATCTTGATGGGAGAAGGGAGCAAAAAGGGTCCACCTTCCTCATCAAAGACAACGTCCCTACTGAATGTCAAATTGTGATGTACCCGCTCTAGTCAGTTCTCGGGAACAGTGTGTTAGCCCTTTCTTGGACCCTTGTGGGCTAGCTGGATTGGTTAGAGGGTCAGTGGTACTTTCTGAAGAGCTTGGTCGTTCTCGTTTTCAGAGTTCAGGGATTAGCCCACTGCAGGCCTTGGCAGTTTAGGAGTTGTTAGCATCTGACGGCACGGGATTCTATGAAGATTTGTGGAAGTTATGCTTATTTGAGTGATTTAAGTTATTAATTAACTTAATGCCTTTTTATAAAGTCAAATTGACTTTATACATTTTGTATCACTTAAAATATTCTAAAAAGGTAATTTAATATTTTAATCACTTAAAATATAAAAGGGCGCCCAAATATTAAGTCGTGACTATTGAAAAGGACTTAATAATATTTTAAAAGATTTAAATGATGGCAAAAGGGCGTATCTTCTTGGAAATGCGTGCCTTTTTGATATAAGGCTGTTTGGGCAATGAGAAACTCATTATTGATTATTTCAACTTTGCCCTTGGGTTTCTTTCTGTGCATTCTCCTGTGATCAGGGTTTGAGCAATCTTCCATTGGAGAACGATATCTCTTCAATGTTGAGCACTTTTGAGACTGTGAGAGACCAGTCAAATTTGTGCAATTGAAAGAGCTTCATTCAGAAGTTCTACATGATTCTATCAGAGTTTTATCATTCAGCATTTACTTGTCTGCAATAAGGAAAGAGGGTTTCTTCTCCAGAGACGCCATCTTCTACAGATTTCAGCTTTCAGAGTGTTCTATTGGTTTCTACCTTGGGCCATACTTTTGCATTGGGAAATGTGCCTTTTGGGAAGGCGTGTGAAGTAATTAGCTGAAACGCCTTTCTTTTGGCTCCTATTTGTCTTCCATCTTTGGCGTCCACCTTTCTTAAGAACTTGTAACCTGTTTTGAGGAAGGAGAACTCAGATCTGGAGGCTAGGCGTCCATATTTGTCAGATTTCACCATTCTTGGCTGGCGAGCTGGCTTACTGTTTTAAATAAATAATCTGGAAACATTTTGGTATGTCTATCACTTGTGATCTAATTGTTTCAATAAAATAACGCCTTCTGCATTTCCATTTTGTAGGAAATAGCTCTGTTTTACAGTTTATGAGCTTTTATACACTGCGCCCCTTCTCTTTTGTCTATAAACTTTCTCTAAAAAACTAAAATAACACATTAAGACTTAAGAAAATATTGGGGTTTGAGTTGAGAGCCAGCAGGGCTCATCACACAAACGGTTAGTAGCCACATCAATCAGCCAATAGGCCTTGTGATTGCCACTGTATCTTGTTAGCATCAATTTTTGGCTCTTGGAATCCAGCTTGGTTCTCTTGGCATCTGGAATCCAAACATATGCAGTTGAACCAAAAATGTTGAGGTGAGTGATTTTTGGTTTCCTTCCAGACCATGCTTCCTTTGGGGTCATCTTCTTAATGGCCTGTGTGGGAGAGGGGTTAAGAAGGTATACTACAATATACATCGCCTCAACCCAAAATTTCTTGGGAACATTCTTGTTCTCCAACATACAGCGGGCCATTTATGTGATGGTACGATTCCTCTTCTCAATAACACCATTTTGCTAAGGCGTATAGGGTGTGGTAAGCTGGCATCTAATGCCGTGTTTTGCACGGAAGTCAATAAACTGGTTAGAACAAAACTCACCCCCATTATTTGTCCTAAGGGTGATGATTTGACATCTAGACTCTTTTTCAACTAATGCTTTAAACTTTTGAAATTCATTAAATACTTGTGACTTAGCTTTGAGAAAATACACCCACATTTTTTTGCTAAAGTCATCAACAGACAGGAGAAAATACCTGGCACCAGTGATCAATGCAGTATTCATTGGTCTGCAAACATTTGCATGAACCAGCTGTAGAACCTTGGATGCCCTCCAAGACCTTCCATCTGAAAATGGAGTACGATGTTGCTTCCCTGCTTGGCAAGCTCCGCAAACACCATGTGTCTACTGCTGAATCTCAGGTAAGCCTTCTACCAAATTCTCTTGAGCCAATTGAGAGAGGTAGGTAATATTGAGATGCCTATTCCGCTGATGCCAAAGAGTGCTGATAGAGGAACTCCTCGCAGCCAGTGCATGCTCCAAAGGATCTCTAATATCGAGCAACCAATATAAACCATGATCCTCAAGCCCAATTGCCAGAGTTTTCTTGGACTCCTTATCAACAATGTGACACTTTTGTGAACTGAAAATGATGTCCAACTTCAGACTATGTCGCATAATTTGACTCATCGAGAGCAGATTAAGCTCCATGCCCGGCATATAGTGTACATTGAGAAATATTAAATTTCTCCCACCAAAAGTGATTTGGACGTTGCCCTTGCCGACAACTGTATACTCTTCGCCACCACCAAAGATGACGGAATCAGAGCTGTGACGACCAAACTTGTACGTCAAATTTTAAAACTTTTAATTTCAACCACAATAAATAAGAACAATGCCATGATGATAAAATTTTTCCTTTCAAATACATAAACATGATATATCAATTTGCAACTTTAACTATTTCATTCTAAAAGAAACAACAAAGTAAAGAAGAATGAAATACATACATAGCCCGAAGGCTTTTGGCACCAATAGTAGTAAGAAGGTCTAGGAGTCCGTCTTGTCAAATCTTGGATCATCGGCCTATTGTTGAGGAGGAGAAACATCACTCGGGCGTTTTTCCGCCAACCACAGACTTATAATGCGGTCCCCCGCACGATCATTTTATAATGAACGGCCATCCCTTCGAAGAAGAGATTGGTGGGGTATCCTTTAACAACTACCAACTGGGCATAGTGTTGTGTTCCTACATATCTAGGTTCTGTGCATACGACAACTCTTGAACTAGTATGTATTTCGGGTCCACGGTGAACTGACAGTGTAGTACCACAAATAAGTGTAAGTTGTTCCTAACACTACTTTGGCCAAAGTGTTTACATTCAATCAAGAATGTAGGTCATCTATCACATGCACTAGCCAGGGTCAACTTGACTTGAGGCTTCCTTACTCTACGCGTAGGTTGGTCTATCGGGGTAGTCCATACCCTAGACTTCCTACATCAAGCTAACTACTAGAACGGAGATCATTCTAACAAGTACTTACAACTATCTCCCTTATACTGGACACTCTCATCCTAGGAGCTTCATTAACTTGACTAAGTTAATTTATAACTAGTTGTGATCTGTAACTTATTAAATGCCCTCAATTCATTCCCTAGTATTAAATAGCTATACACAAGCATACACTCCTTATATGGAGTCAATACAAATAATGCCATTTATTCTTCAATGCATCAGTAAATCCGTCTACTAATGAATGCAAAGCTAATAGTACAAAGCATGCTATTGCCTTTCTATTTTCTAAATTATCTCTTTGTAATTGAAATCATTCTTCCGATATTCAATCCAAAGTATATCATATAAACAATCTTTATTCCCTATTCATTTTCAAATAGAGGGTATAAAACAGACTGCCTTCTGATTACCAGAGCAGCAAAACATGGAAAAATAAAAGAGATAACATGCCTGTTATTAGCTATCCACAGGTGCTGCTCTAGTGAGAAATTGCTACACCTTCAGCTTCTAGTCAAAGGATTTCCAGCCACCTTTGAAATTGGACTCTTAGCACAACTGGAGATAATCTCAACTTACTACTCACAGAGATGATAAATGACAGAAGTGACTTCTTTGTCAAGTAAATATTACTTTCCAGAATTGATGGATACTCTCACAGCAAAACATAATTTACTCACAACAGGGTAAAATTCACTCTCAGCCAAATAATGCACACTTCACAACAGAATAAACTCACTCACAGCAGAATAAACTTCTTGAAGAGAACAAAATCGAACTTGCAAATTTCTAAATTCATGTATTGAAGAATAAGCATAGCAGCCTTTATATAGTGTTTCAAAACTCAACAAATTCCTCTTCCTAAGGCGTCCAAGCTGCTAGTAGGGTTTGGAATAGTTCAAACAAGAGATGTGGCGCTTTTTAGAGAAGATTTTGACCTTCATTTGATGACAACAATGAAGAAAGTTCATTTTGCACATGACAAATTCTCAAAAACGCGACACCTACAGGTATAGGCACGATTCAACAGGTAAAGATAAGTGAAGATTTATGCAGAGACAAAGTCCCTTATCAAATGGCGTCCACCTTTCCCATTTTTCTGGCTGCAATTGACTTCATCTTAGTCGCATTCAGTCAACCTGGCAATGGTTGCGCGATTCCACAGGCGCCATTTTCACGAGAAAGTTTTATTTCCTTTTTATTTTCCATTTCATAGTTTCCATATAGTTTAAAAGAAATATTTGAAGCATGGCGGGGTTTTGCCAATAATATTTGATTTATTTTGAAGTCACAATATTTAATTTCCAAGAGTTGTTCGACTTTTGAAGGAAATATTTATTTTTGAGAAAAACATCTCATATTTCAAATTCTTAATTTCACTTCAACACTTAATGATATTAAATAAAGTGTTTGTTTAAACTTCATTTGATTTTCAATTCCATTTAATAAAATATATCTATATATTTATTTTATTATATTAAAATATATATATAGTATAGTTTTAATTTACATTATATATATATCTATGTATAATTATTTAAATTTAATAATTTAAATAATCTCATACACATATATATATTTTGTAAAGACTATATTATATACATATTTGATATAATATTAAATATATAAATATATTTACCTTTACATATATACATGTATATACATATACATTTTAAATTACCTATACTGCGAGCCAGTCAGCATAGTTTCATTATATGTACCTATGTATATGTATATATATGTGTATATGTAGATTCTGAGGTAATATCAACATAATATTTATTCATATTCACATATATATAATAGGTTGGTTGTGGGTATGTATACATGTATATTTACTTGTATACTTCCTCTATGTATACGTATTCATAAGTGTATTTATATCGATGCACATGTATGGCATATCGATCTGCTCTCATACGTTTGTATCGACATGAATATACTTATGAACACTTGTACATACCGTATATATATATATATATATATATATATATATATATATGCACATGCCCACCTCCTAACCTATAACATTATTCCACATATGGTTATACTGGCAAGCATCACTTATTCACGCATTCAGAAGTAGATACGACTCCTAATGTTAATAAACAAGCCTATGGATGACTTACCCTTAACTCAACAATTGACTTAGCTTACTTAGTCTATATTATGTGTGTGTATGCCCAATTGGTACTCGTTACTGTTTACCTGACCAAGTTCCTCCCCGAGTGATATCTCTCCTCTGCCTGGAGGTATGAACCTATTTCCTGCACATCATGACACGACAACGGGAGTCATATGCTCAAAACAAGGCAGTATATATAAAACATCGTAGAAACTTAGAATAACATTATTCCATAACTTATATGCTACATTCATTCAAGAATTACATCAATAAAAATATCAGACAAATGAGACAATCATTAGGACACATTCAATTGATAATGTTAATGAATGATAGCTTCGGTCAGATATGAATGACGATTGCTGTAAGCATCATTGTCATTCATACTTGATCAAAGTTTATCATTTATATTGAAATATTTCTGGAAAAACATTTAATCGAATTTATGAGCATACATATAAAATTCAAATTATATATATGATGTTATATTCTGCATTTCATTAATCGGAATTTACTTACTCATCCGCCACCTTGTAGAAGGGTATATATGAGTTATACTAAACAATGATAAACGACTTTATCATAAGCCGCACCCTAAGGGACACGTCCCATGAGTGGACGTGCCTCTTAGGGGTGGGTCTCCTGTCTTATTTATGGCGGATCCTTCTTTGATGTGCAAACATAGAAATCGAATAATGTTCTGCAATCAGCACATTCAAAATAAGAAATTCAAATCTGGAAATTGAAAATTTGAACATAGAAGTTTGAGTAGTATTCTTACACTTAGAATTTTCATAAGTCCCTTAGTCTCCCAATTTGATTGAAGATTTGTTTACATTTACATGGTATCAGAGCCAGGTTGTGTGAATCCAAAACAAATCTAAAATCAGTTTGCTCTAGAAAATTCGTATTTTCTAAAATCGAATTCACATCACATTCTTCATAATGTCAAGTGTGATCAGATTTGAAGATCGCCTTGCAGGAGCAGACAACTTCACATCATGGAAATTTAGAATCATGATGATCCTTAGAGAGAATAAACTAGACTCACTTGTGAAAGAAAATAAAAAGGAACCAGAGGCTGAACCTGAGAAAACTCAATGGGTTGAAAACAATGAAAAGGCCATGAAAATTCTAGTAGATGCAGTTAGGGATCATATAGTGCCTATCTTAGCAAAACATGAAACTGCATACCATATGTACAAATCTCTTGAGAGTACCTATGAGATTAACAACACCTGCAGGACTCTTGCATTAAAAAGGCAAATCAACAATGCACAAATAAACAAAGGAGAGTCCATTAATGCATACTTCATGAGGATTATTGAACTAAGGGATCAATTATCCACAATTGGATATCAGATTGATAGCAAAGAGTTAACTCCAATTGCACTAGGAGGCCTACCAAACTCATGGGAGTCATTTGTTCAAGGAATAAGTGCGAGATCTAAACTCCCTAAGTTTGACAGGCTAAGAACTGATTGCCTTCAAGAAGAAACAAGACTTTCCACAAAAGAGAATAAACAAAAACACATAGATGAAGACATTCATGTTCTTCACACAACATCTAATAAGAGGAGTAAGAAAAACTCCTACAAGAGAGGATCTTTTAAAAGAAAGAGAAGTTCCAATGGAAAGGAATCTTATAAGAAGAAAGATATCTCTCAAGTACAATGCTTTAGATGTGATCAGTATGGCCACTATGCAATGAAATGCCCTGATAGAACTAAACAACAAGCATCCTTTGCCAAAGTAGGAAAGTCAAACCCAGATCATGAATCTGAGAACTTTGTGTTCTATACAGCCCTTTCTAGTCAAGTATTTGACAACACTCAAAATTGGGTAATTGATAGTGGTTCCTCCAGACACATCACAGGGTTCAGAGAACACTAGGACTCTATGACTGAAAAGTCTGATGAAGAAGTAACCATTGGGGATGATTCTGCATACCCTGTAAAAGGGGTTGGAACGTGTTCCATCAAATTGAAATCTGGGGTTTCTCTGCAACTCACTGGAGTCTTATTTGTACCTGGAATAAAGAGAAATCTTATATCCATCTTGCCCTTGAAGACAATGGTTACAGAGTTACATTTATGGATGGGAAAGTTCTAGTATGGCCTAAGAACTCATCTATCAAGAAAGCTCTAACCATAGGCATAAGACAAGGGTACCTTTACAAACTATACACTAAGGTTAAACAAGCCCTTACCCTTGACATTGTTGATACAAATGAAATTTGGCATAGAAGATTAGGACACCTTCATTTCCGTGCCCTACCTTCTATGGAAAAACTTGTTACAGGCTTACCCAAGCTAAAACCATCTCATGAGGGAACTTGTAAAGGTTGTGCCCTAGGAAAGAATACAAAGGGATCCTTTTAGAATAGCCTGAGTAAAACCCTTAATGTGTTAGAATTGGTTCACTCTGATTTATGTGGACCCATGTCTGTACCTTCTAAAGTAGGATTTCTATACTATGTCGTATTTGTAGATGACTTCTCTAGGAAAACTTGGATCTATTTCCTTAAGTGTAAAGAGTCAATAGAAATCCTTAAAAGGTTCAAAGAGTTCAAAGCCCTTACTGAAAACTTCTCTGGAAAGAAAATAAAAACCTTAGGGACAGACAATGGGAAAGAATACACCTCTGAGATTTTTAAGGAATTCTGCATGAGTGCTGGAATTAAGAGGGAGTTCACAGTTGCCTACAACCCTCAACAAAATGGGGTTGCTGAAAGAAAAAATAGAACCATTGTAGAAGCTGCTAAGGCAATGCTGCTTGACCAAAACATTGAAACTTCTTTCTGGGCAGAAGCCTCTAGGACTGCTGTCTATATCCAAAATAGATATCCTCACTCCCATCTTGATAACAAAACTCCTGAAGAAGCCTTTACCGGCATAAAACCTGACATTAGTCATTTTAGGATTTTTGGCTGTCCTGTCTATATACATGTGCCCAAAGAGAAGAGATTCAAACTAGAACCTTCTGGAAAGAAGGGAGTATTTGTGAGTTATAGTGAAACCTCCAAAGCCTACAGGATATTCATACCCGGGCAGAAACAAATTGAATTGACCAGAGATGTCATCTTTGAAGAAAACATTGCATTCAAGAGGGCAAGAAGTTCTAGTGAGACATAAACCTATTCCCCTAGAGTACCTGAAATGGAACCTGCTCCTGAGATTCAGAGGGAGCATCTTGATGAAATGCCACATGAACTTCCTTCTACTTCAAATGAGAATACAAATGACAACGGCAGAAAAAGACCACTTTGGGCCAAGAAAATGATCAAAGAAGCAGAGGATCATGCAACACCCAAAGGAACGTTCAGGGAGAGTAAAAGACCCAAACGTTTCTCTAGCTATGTTGCTCTAATGAACAACATCATAAACTCAGAACCTGTCAGTGTTACAGAAGCTTTCCGACATCAAGCATGGAAGGAAATTCACTTAATGGCTGTGAAACATATTTTGAGATATCTTCAAGGCACTATTGGATATGGTCTTCTTTACAAGAATGATCAACTAGATCTACATGGGTACTCTGATTCAGATTGGGCTGGAAGTGTAACCGATCAAAAAGCACATCAGGATGTTGCTTCAGTTTAGGATCGGCTATGATCTCCTGGATTTGAGAAAACAATCTTAGTTGCACAGAGCTCAACGAAGCGAATACATTGCAGCCTCAATGGGAGCAAGAGAAGCAGTTTGGCTTCGTAAATTGCTTGTGGGACTCTTTGGTGAGCCCTTGAATCCTACAATTATTCATTGTGATAATCAGAGTTGTATCAAACTCTTTGTAAATCCTGTCTTTCATGATAGATCTAATCATATTGAGATCCCCTATCATTATGTAAGAGATATGGTGGAAAGGAAAGTGATTCAGTTGGAGTATATTAGTACAAATGATCAAACTGCAGACATTCTCACCAAGCCTCTCTCTCGAATCAAGGTAGAGCACTTCAGGAAGAAACTTGGTATGGTTGAAATGTAATTTGTTATTTATGTTTGAAATACAAATTGTTTATAAATTGTACTAATATATAAAGATGTTTAATGTGTAAACTCTTTTGTCATGTGTGTGACTCCATGACTTTATGGGCCTACTCCCCCTGTGTACATTATTGAAAGGTGACGATCTTTCTAATAATGAGCACTTGTAGTTGACATTGTAAAGTAATGAGCACTTGTATTTGACATTGTAAAGTGACGACTCTACAATGATAAACTATCATGTGACTTGATATCTGTGGACATGTCATGATAGTATCTCTTGGACACTTTGATTGATATCATGGGACTTGATATCATTTGTAGATCATTGTGATCCTTAAGAGATAATCATGGTGGATATTTATATCCGTGGATATGCGATGAATTATGGTAGACATCATGTGACTTGATGTCAGTGCACATACCATAATAAAGATATGTTATGAAGAATGTCATGTGACTTGACAATATTGAGAAATCATACCATGTCTTAGATATCATGTGTTAAGGTGATATCTCTACTTATTTGATTTGAAATATCTTCCCTAGCTAAGAGGGAGTGTTAATGAATGATAGCTTCGATCAGATATGAATGATGATTGTTGTAAGCATCATCGTCATTCATACTTGATCAAAGTTTATCATTTATATTGAAATATTTCTGGAAAATCATTTAATCGAATTTATGAGCATACATATAAAATTCGAATTATATATATGATGTTATATTCTGCATTTTATTAATCGGAATTTACTTACTCATCCGCCACCTTGTAGAAGGCTATATATGAGTTATACTAAATAATGATAAACGACTTTATCATAAGCCGTGCCCTAAGGGACACGTCCCATGAGTGGACATGTCTCCACTTGTGGAGACACATTCTCTCATGAGACGTGCCTCTTAGGGGCTGGTCTCCTGTCTTATTTATGGCGGATCCTTCTTTGATATGCAAACATAGAAATCGAATAATGTTCTGCAATCAGCACATTCAAAATAAGAAATTCAAATCTGGAAATTGAAAATCTGAACATAGAAGTTTGAGTAGTATTCTTACACTTAGAATTTTCATAAGTCCCTTAGTCTCCCAATTTGATTGAAGATTTGTTTACATTTACAGATAACAAGAACAATCTGTTTTATTCATCTAAAAGATTCAAACATTACAATGTACTTCCTATGCAATAGTAACTATACAATCGAGGTGTAACAAGAGCAAGCCATATACTGCGTGAACCAATCTCTCCTGTTTGTAAAATGCCGAGAGGCTCCAAAATTGATGTACCAAGCAGATGATTTGACACGATTTGCTGGTTGTTTGGCCGTCAATGCATAAGATGTAGACTCTTGCTTAGAATGCATAGAAGCCATCATTCCCATTTTCCAAAAGCATGAAAAACGAGGGAATTGAGTTTTTAGAAAAACTTGCCCAGAAAAGCTTGATTCAAAAAACCCTAGGCATAGCAATCTTCAAATATCAAAAAAAGAAATGCCCATGAGTTTCAAAGAAACTTGACACGGGAGGAAATCCATTGCTGCAGAAACGAGCACATAGGTCGCATGCGCTAGAAAACTAGAAGAATCACACTTAGGGACTTGCGAAAAAGCTGCACAAACCCTTGCGACTTGCAGAGGTTGCGTTCTTCAGCAAAATAGGTTGCGAAATACTCACAAATCTCACAAAATTCATGTGGAAATCTCCAGAAAGTCGTTGCGTTTCTCAAAAATCCATGTTGGAAAGAACAGATGCGAATAGAGGTCGTGATTTAAGCAAAACACTAGCGTGAAAAACATAAACCCTCATGCAATTTCTTGTTGAAGATAAATCGCGAAAATCCCACGAAAAAATGACGCAATTTTCAAAGAAAAATCACCCACAAAATCTTGCAAAAATCCCCGCGAATTTCAAGAAAAACTTTCGAATTTTTGTTGCAAACAGATCTGCGATTTTCCTTAAGAAAAACCTCGATTTTTTTTTAAAAAACCGAACAAAAACTTATAAATTTTTTGCCAAAAATTTCTTAGGAAAAACCACGAATTTTTATTGCAAAAAAGTTTGCCAAAAAAATGAGCCTATGCTCTAATACCATGAAAAGATAATTGATATTTGATATTCATTATTTATAAAGGAGATGAAAGCTCCTTAAATAATACAATACAGGACGATGTTTCTGAACAGAAACAGATGTTAACAAAAACAAAGAACTGAAAGTTACTAAAAGCTAATTGAAACAAACTAGTTTAACTGAAAGTAAACTATTGACTAACTAAAGGCTAAGATGACCATTAAATAATACAATAATACTTTAATAATTTTCTTGGATTTGAAATTTTGTCCATCCATTTTTCTTAGCCAACATAGCTTGAGCTTCTGCTAGATTATTTGTAGCTGTTTCAAAATGTTCATAATACACCATCATAGCTCTTCCTAATCAATCTCATGTAACTTCTGTAATGTGCCTTGCTCAAACTGATCACAATTTGCTTTAAATTGCAGCTTGTAATTTTGTCAAACAATTCATATGCAATCTTGTAACTTGCTGGTCTGAGTGTTTTAGTCTGATATATATGTTTCACCAATGCATATACTACTTGCAAAGATTCTTATGATGTTTAGACAAGGTTCTAGATGCAATGCAGATTTCTTTTTGTATTTTCAAATGCAATAGATGAAGTTTCATGGGCTAAATATGCAGCTACAGCCTATAGACATTATGTCAAACAGTTGGCATACATCCTCTTAAACTTTCAAATAGACAATAACTCAATAGAGAACTCCCAACTTCAGATTTATTATTGACAATGCAACCTTCTACAATGGAGATGAAATGGCCAAGACTCTTGGCTTACATACATATGATTAAAATGCTTGAATCTGATATGAACTTTCACCTACAGCAGTACCATCTAAAATGCATCTAAATAACAAGAAATATCATGAAATAACACAAGAGAACCTGAAGCTTGATGGCGCCTGGAATTTCCAATGAAGAAGCAATCAATATCTTGTGTGTTGAAGACCTTGGGAAGCCAAATCGAATTATTGAAGAAATCGCCCCTGTTCTGATATGAATGAAGAAATAAAATAATTTGCAATGAATTCAAGCCTTCAATAACTCCAAACACAATCAGCAAGCACCTAGGAATGCAGCGCTCCCATCTCCAAGAGAAATCGATGCATATATGAGCTCCAATGAATTTAAATGAGTCTCCAATGGCGTCCTTGTTTGCTTCAGATTTAGCTTAAGAAATTCTTCAATAGAAATCTGATCCTCCTCTTCAAATAATCGAAGCCTCAAATGATATTCTTCAATGCTAATAGTCTCCAATATTATAGTCTTCAAAATTGGCCCTTGGCCACAAATTTTGCCCAATGAAGTGACTGAAATATCACCTCCAATCTGCAACCCTTCAAGAGATATTTCACTCCCTCAGTTATGCAATCAATGGGAGCTTTTGTTCCCAAAGATAAATTGATTATCTGCAGACCACTTGGCTCCACAAATGTTCAAGAAGAAATCACCAATCATCAACATCAAATCTGGATGCTCAAGAATGAGACCTCAATGTCTATTTATGCATTTCCTCTAGAGGTCGGCCTCAATAAAATAATATTATTTTTTGACTTCTATAAGATTCCAATATATTTTGAATTATTTGCACTTTATAAAATATGAAAATATAATATAATTAATAAAGTGCATCTCAACATCAAATTATAATATAAGGTTTCCATAAATAGAAATAATAATGATATATAATGGAAAACCTTACTCCGATCAAATATTGAGCCAAGTAATCACCAAATGACTGCCAGATGACTCTCTCACCATGCCTCATTAGCCTACGAGAGCCATTAATAGGCTAATCCTGCCGATATGTCAATGTCAACTAGAAGGGGACATTACAACTTCTCCCCTTTTGCATTGCTGGGGTTTGCTTTAGCTGCTTTATCAAAATAATTTTTTGTTGATTTCTATCATGTGGAGTTGACTTTTGTGGCTCCTAGTGTGTTCTTTTTCCACAAATTCCCTTACAAGTTACAAGGGAACTTAAGGACATTTTCATACACCAAACTTTCTAGTAATTTTATGGATGCTGTCATCTATTATATTCTTAAACCGGTATTTATGGTTGTGACCTTGAGAGATATATCTTGTCAGAATTGTGTATATTTATTATTAACAATGGTTTTGTGTCATCTATTATATTCTTAAACCGGTATTTATGGTTGTGACCTTGAGAGATCTATCTTGTCAGAATTGTGTATATTTATAATTAACAATGGTTTTGTGTGATACTTGTGTGAAAGTTCTTGTGTGTTCACATCTTAAAACCTGTTGAAGTTGTAAGCCCCATAGGAATAGCTACACTGAACTGGCATTATAAATAATAGGTAGCATATGAACTTTGATACGCTTCTTAAATCAGTGTATAGAGAGCACCAAATTCCTTTAGCAACTGTCATTATTTTTTTCATGAATTTCAAATCAATTACACAATTCCAGTTTCAACAGTTCTTTTCTAGTTTCTTCTTTTCACATCTGAACTGGCATTAGTAATAGGTAGCATATGAACTTTGATATGCTTCATAAATCAGTGTAGAGAGAGCATCAGATTCCTTTAGCAAACTGTCACTCTTTTTTTCATGAATTTCAAATCAATTACACAATTCCAGTTTCAACAGTTATTTTTTAGTTTCTTCTTTTCACATCCCTTGTATGTAGTATAAATGAAAATATTTTCAGGATTTCTTGTATTTTCTGAAATGGAAATTATTTGCAGTGTGGGCTGCTAGTTGAATAGAACTGATTATCAGATTTTTGTGTATTTGATTTCAGGTATTTACTTACCTCGAATATTTTATCAGCAGCAGTTACCCATAAATGTACCATGCTGCACCCTGGATATGGTTTTCTTTCTGAAAATGCTAATTTTGTGAGCATGTGTAAAGAACATGGAGTAAATTTTATTGGGCCAAATGTAAGTACCCTGCGAGGGATTCGTTTTTTAATTTAATAATAGCTTATATTTACAATTTTTTCTTCAATGTTGTTTCTATTATTATTTTTGGTTAAATATTCATTTCTGCTTGAAAAGTACAAATTTATTAGCAGTAGGTTAGGTTCTCTAATGTCGTGAAGATTTCATGTGTATGTGTATCCATCTATCTATCTGTATATTGTTTCATTGAATGTTGTCATCATTCTCACTTGAAATGTTCGATATATTGGTAGACAATTTCTGCAGTGCACTGTGTCCAGAGTTTTATGTTCATGTTGCTGCACGTATATAGAGACACATTTGCTAGAGGGTAATGCCTTCTGGAGATGGTACTTTATTACTTAGGCTAGTCAAGATCTTCTATTTAAAGTATATTTCTGGATTTGAAAGACTAGTGATGTTATTTGAATTTCTTTATTTTTAGTAATCCTTGCTGGTTACTGTTGATGGGTGTTTTGACACACTCAACAACTCAGGTAAAGGACAAGATCACCCCACCTCTCCTGAAAGGAAATTAGCCTCTTGAAGAAGATCAATTACCCCAAGGTCTATGTTTTTAGGTCTTAATTGTAATGTCCCCTTTTTCGGCATGATCATGTTCGATGGTGGTTAGCCTATTACTCAGACTCTCGTAGGCTAACAGGTTGGTTAGAGGGTCAGTGGTACTTTCTGGAGAGTTTGATCGTTCTGGTTTTCAGAGCCCAGTGACTGGTTCACAACAGGCGTTGGCAGTGCAGGAGTCGACAGCTTCTGACGGCACAGGATTATATGGTGTTTTGAGTGAGTAATGGTTTTTAAGTGATTTAAATATTAATTGATTTAATATTTAATTATAAAGTCAAATTGACTTTATATTTTTAAATCACTTAAATATTCTCTAAAAGTGATTTAATATTTTAAATCACTTAAATGGATAAAGTGCGCCCAAGTATTTAATTCATATACTATTGAAATGAATTAAATATTATTTAAAAGATTTTAATATCCAAAAGTGGCGTATTTTCTTGGGATTCGTGCCTTTGCATAAAAGGGCATTTCTGGCAATGAGAAACTCACCTTTTGACAATTTCAACTTTGCCTTGTGCTATTTCTTGTGCATTCTCCTGTGATCAGGGTTTGAACAATTTTTCCATTGAAGAACGATAACTCTTCAGTGTTGAGCACTTTTGAGGCTATGAGAGATCAGCTGAATTTGTGTAGTTTGTGAGAGCTTCATACAGAGGTTCTACTGGGCTTGAGCTGTGTTTCCTATTGGATTTCTTTATCAGTTTCAGAGGGTTTTGGGAGATGGCGCCTTCATTTCATCTGGCAGACATCATACTTCTTGGCCGTACCTTCTAAGTGAGAATTCAGGTTGTTTGCAGTGAAGTGCATGGCTCTTGTGCAAGGGCATTTGGGCATTTCTTGGAGAAACGCCTTCTTTTCTGAGGGTTTCTCTTCATCATTTTAGGCGTTTGGCTTGTACTCTTTATCTGCCACCGTTTTCAGGCTGGATTTTGCATTTTGTAGCTTTCTACACCAGATTTGGTCAGTTTTTCACCATCTTGGCTGGCAAACTGGACTACTTTCTTAAATAAATAATCTGGACACTTCCGGGTATGTTTATGAGTTCTAAATCCATTGTTGAGCATATTTATTATCTTCTGTATTGTCAATTCGCCTGAAATAACTCAGATTTACATTTTATATGCATTTATGCTGTGCGCCCCTTCTCTTCTGTCTATCAAACTTTCTCTAAAAAACTAAATAACACTAAAAAGACTTAAGAAATATTGGGGTTTGAGTTGAGAGCCAGCAGGGCTCATCACAGTGGTATCAGAGCTCTGATCCTGCCAGCTTGTGGGGTTAGAAAAAATTATGCGGTCACACCAGGACAAATTTGACAGGTACTGTTCACACAGGGGTTGAACAGCAAAGTGGTTATCATGGCTTCTAAATTTGTTGATGAAGTAATGGTTGCTTATGAGGAATATATAGCATCTCCAGATAAGATAAAAGATCACCTAGACTTCGAACAATATATGGAGCATCGGATGGTTTATAATAAGCAACGAAGCAAATCAAAGAAATGTGAGCAGAAAAATGTAGAGAGCATTTCAAATAATATTCAGCAGAAACCTATGCCATCACAACAAAGATTAGCTCGTAGCTTGCAGCAGTCTGAAGACTCCATTTCAAGACAAAGCTCATCACAAAACAAAAAGAAATTGAGTTTCCTTGATGTGTTGGGGTTAAAAAGGGATCAATCAGTAGTTAGTGACCAACATACAGCTGATCTTATGGAGGACAAAAATCAGACTTACATAGAAGTAGATGTTGGGCACAGGACACTTCAGGATGAGCAAGTGTTGTATGAAGACAAACCAGTTGCCTTAGAACAACCACATGAAGATAAGGTTCCTTGTGATGCTTCATCAATTACAATGAAAGAAGAAGTGTACAGAAATATGGCTTCTACAACATCTTTTGAGACAACTTCTATTGAAGAGAAAGTTTTACACCATGATAGTGGTTTTGTTGAACCCCAGGAAGATATTATTAGCACTAACGGAGATGATATCAGCCTTGAGATCAATTCTGATTTTATGAACAGCAGTCCATTACTTTCACAAAATCATGAGGTGACGGATAAAGTACATAAAGATGGTCATGTTATGGAATCTCCTAACATTAGCATTGAAGTTTTGCATGTTGAGCTTGAAGAATGTTTGGTGGATTCAAGTCACAAACAGTCTGATTTTATATATCAGACCTTGGAAGATGTGAACAAAACTCAAGTTTTGTGTGATGGGTGGCTACAAAGGGCTAAGAAGGCAAAGATGTTGGCTGCTCAAGCAAAACAGCGTTTGCAAGAGGTCAAGGAACGCTGCAGCCAGCTAGATCAAGCAAAGAAACAAAGGGAGTCGCACCTTAGATCTCTAATTCTTCCAAGAGAAGAACATGTAAGAGGTGAGCATGCTATGGATGGACTTTCAGTGACTTTGGCAACAGAGGTGTGTGAGGATATTGTCATAACAGCAGCTTCTACCTTGCCAGTCAAGACATCCTATGAGGTACATAGCAGCAATACCTTAGAGGTTGATGACAACACACATGATGTTGCTGATTATGAGGTGAGTGATGCAGATTCAACTTCATGCTATAGTGCAGATTTGGATGGAGAACAGAAAGTGATTCAAGAGGGATTTTCCTCTCCTCAGTACAGTTATGACTTTTATGATCAGCAAGCTCCAATCTATGATATTGATGGAGAAGAATCAAAAAATGAGGCGGATGCTACATCTTCTTGTGATAATCCGCTCTTTGAGGTGGATGCTGATTCTACTCTTGACCCTGGTTTAAGGGTGAGCTTAGATCATAGGATCAGAGATTCCGTTAGTGCATCGGGATTTCAGACAGAGCTCGTTGAGGAGATTCCCAGTGTGTACATGGTTAGGAGTCTACATAGTTTCTTTCTCAGTCATCATGTACATGATCTGTTTCGGATGCACAATTCTAGTATGCATGTGTTAGACATGTGGGATGATAGCCTATCTCGTGCAGTCTTAGGGAGCACGTTTTGTCAGCGGTTTGACTTGCTTTCTTATGAGTTCCTCTCTCCTGTGACAGATGGTGTTGAGATTGACAGGGTACAGCACGATGATCCAGTTGATCAGATTTGGGAGTTACAGGAGACAGTTGATGACAGTAGGGACATTTCACGACACTATCCTTGGGATCCTGGTGGAGTGGTTGATTCTTTGCTGTTGAGATTGCTTGCGGACAAGCAATTTCCGGGAGGGCGGACTGTAATGTCCCCTTTTTCGGCATGATCATGTTTGATGGTGGTTAGCCTATTACTCAGACTCTCGTAGGCTAACAGGTTGGTTAGAGGGTCAGTGGTACTTTCTGGAGAGTTTGATCGTTCTGTTTTGAGCCCAAGTGGTTCACACAGCGTTGGCAGTGTGAGTCCACCTCTCGGCACAGGAATTATATGGTGTTTTGAGTGAGTAATGGGTTTTTAAGTGATTTAAATATTAATTGATTTAATATTTAATTATAAAGTCAAATTGACTTTATATTTTTAAATCACTTAAATATTCTCTAAAAGTGATTTAATATTTTAAATCACTTAAATGAATAAAGTGCGCCCAAGTATTTAATTCATATACTATTGAAATGAATTAAATATTATTTAAAAGATTTTAATATCCAAAAGTGGCGTATTTTCTTGGGATTCGTGCCTTTGCATAAAAGGGCATTTCTGGCAATGAGAAACTGACCTTTTGACAATTTCAACTTTGCCTTGTGCTATTTCTTGTGCATTCTCCTGTGATTAGGGTTTGAACAATTTTTCCATTGAAGAACGATAACTCTTCAGTGTTGAGCACTTTTGAGGCTGTGAGAGATCAGCTGAATTTGTGTAGTTTGTGAGAGCTTCATACAGAGGTTCTACTGGGCTTGAGCTGTGTTTCCTATTGGATTTCTTTATCAGTTTCAGAGGGTTTTGGGAGATGGCGCCTTCATTTCATCTGGCAGACATCATACTTCTTGGCCGTACCTTCTAAGTGAGAATTCAGGTTGTTTGCAGTGAAGTGCGTGGCTCTTGTGCAAGGGCATTTGGGCATTTCTTGGAGAAACGCCTTCTTTTCTGAGGGTTTCTCTTCATCATTTTAGGCGTTTGGCTTGTACTCTTTATCTGCCACCGTTTTCAGGCTGGATTTTGCATTTTGTAGCTTTCTACACCAGATTTGGTCAGTTTTTCACCATCTTGGCTGGCAAACTGGACTACTTTCTTAAATAAATAATCTGGACACTTCCGGGTATGTTTATGAGTTCTAAATCCATTGTTGAGCATATTTATCATCTTCTGTATTGTCAATTCGCTTGAAATAACTCAGATTTACATTTTATATGCATTTATGCTGTGCGCCCCTTCTCTTCTGTCTATCAAACTTTCTCTAA
This sequence comes from Sequoia sempervirens, assembly GCA_007258455.2. NCBI lineage: Eukaryota > Viridiplantae > Streptophyta > Pinopsida > Cupressales > Cupressaceae > Sequoia > Sequoia sempervirens. The sequence continues at coordinate 54,477 of VDFB02324152.1, read as the reverse complement.
AAAACTAAATAACACTAAAAAGACTTAAGAAATATTGGGGTTTGAGTTGAGAGCCAGCAGGGCTCATCACATTAATTGTGCAAGATAACTCAGGAGCAATGTAACTACTCCTTTCAAGTGACCTATGGTATGTGAATCTTAGACAATAACTCAGCCACATCAAATTATTTAGCGAAATAAGGGAATGATTTGCATAAATGATCAATATTTCAGATTTAACAAGCTTTTGATCCACAATAACTATTGCCTTTGGATGCCACTTTTATGTTTGTAACCAGCGATAAGTATACTTGCAAACTCTAGATCTAATCTTTTATAATAACAATTTTGCAAAATTTTATCTTAAATTAACTCTAACCTAACCAGATGTATATAAAAAAGGAACAAGAGGAATAAGGGTTTAGAAAAATAAAATGAATATATTTGCAATGAACCTCATTTTCAATCCCTGTTGTGATGATTAAATTTCAGATGATCAGCCTTGGTTGACTAGGATTCCACACAATCAGGGACACAAAGTGGTGCAAATGTCTAAGGAACTCGAACCATGTAAGAAAAATGCATAAAACAGTTGTAATTCACAAGCAGATCCCATCCACAACCTTTCTCAGCTCTTAATTTGACTGATTTATCATTCAACACATATGGAAATCAACCATTCTCATTTTAATTTGCAGAAATAAGTTCAAAACAATAAGCACATTGTCTTGAGAAAACAAAGGAAATACTTAGAGAAATAACTCCAAAATACTCTATTAGAGATTGTTAAGACTTACTTTTGTAATAGAGTCACTTTAGTGACAATTTAGACTAGTTTATTATTTTTAGAATAAATTTACATACATTTTTCATGCATTGTTTTTATTTTTACTCCTAACTCTATATAAGGAGGTGAATGTCTTTGTAATTGTTGATCCAATCTAATAGAATAATCTTGTGTTCTATTCGTCGTCATAACATGATATTGGGGTAGGTTTCACAAAGTTTTATGAGTTACACAAGGATGATGTAATGTCCCCTTTTGGAAATGAGATAATAATAATAATAATAAAATTGAAATATTTAAAAATAAATAAATAAATAAATAAATATATATAAATAAATAAATAAATATATATATACTTTATAATATAATTATAAAATATAGAGTTAAAATTTAATTTAATCAAAAGTCAAGGGGCATGTAAAGAATCATGACTATTGAAGGAAAAAAGATATATAATAGACACCAAACAAGAGAAGGAGCATCATTCAAAGAATACATTTTTTATTATTTGATTATTAACAACATCAAGTTTCCACAGTCCATGATAATGAATTGTTAAATTTTTGGATTGAAACTGTGTGCATTTTTTAAATCAACATTTCGGATCAAACGCCATGATCCGAAACGTTGATTTAAAAAATGCACACAGTTTCAATCCAGAAATTTAACAATTTATTTGATTATTACTTCTTTGGAGCATGGAACTGTAGTTCATTTAACTTGAGGACAACAAAAGCCCTCATGGCAGAAATTAAAGGACGGAAACCATTTTATTTTCTTTGTTGAGTTTGTGGATGAAAACCCCTGACTCAGGTAGATTAAGAAAATATTTACCAAGGGCAGTAAACTGCTATAGACTTGAAGAAAATTGATAATACTACAAAAAATAATACCTGATATAAGTCTGGGCAGATTTCTGAGTATCCAAAGCAATTTAATAAATTTAATTTTGACAAAAAATATTAAATCAACAAATTAAAAATCAGGAATTCTTATTAATAATCACTTGTGCAAGTTTATATTCTGTATGCTAGGGCTTGAAACTAAAAGAAATAAAAATGGGACATTAAAGATGAATAGCGGATACCTATGGCTAGGGATTCGTGAGTTTTTCCTATTGAATTGTGTTAGTTTTAGGATCAGAAATGAAATAAGCAGAAATACAGAATAATGAACAATAAGACACAGCAAATACCCTGGGAAAACCCTCCTTGAGGGAGAAAGACCCAACCACAAATATATCACTTATATATTGAATTAAAGAGCAGAAATCTGCTTTACAATTTGGCCAAACACTAGGCCGATCTGATGTAATGAAGATAGCACCTCTCTAGATGCGAATATACACGCAATTATGAATTCTCCTTAATATCGATCTCCTTGAAACAAAATGTCGATCTGCTGAAGGTATGCGAACTTGTCTTGAATGAAATTGAATTACCAAATGAATGTGAATCGCCTTGCATTTATGCAAGTCAATACGTCTTTTCATGAAGGGTCGACCTCTTTCACCAAATGAGATGGCTTCTCAAAATGAGATGACTTTTTATTAAGTCGGCCTTGAGAAAATAAATTAAATATAAAATATTATTAATGAGGTGACTCTTCACATGAGTCGGCCTCTTGCATTATTTATTTGTGTCGAATTTGAGGGAGAAAGAGATCTCCCGCCGCTATCACATCAACACTCCCTCTTAGCTAGGGAGATATCTTTCCAGATATTCATGTCATGGAGTCTCTCAACATGACACCCACAATGGCTACACCCATTTGTGGAAAAGAGTTCATCACAGAGTCTCTCAACGTGATATTGTCATGGAGTCACTCAACATGACGTCCACCATGGTTACTCCCATGTGTGGAAAGGAATATGTGCACAAGTGCCCATCACGAAGTCACTCAACGCGATGTCGTCATGGAGTCTCTCAACATGACGTCCACCATGGCTACTCCCATGTGTGGAAAAACACAAGTACAAAGGATTCATCATGGAGTCTCTCAACGTGATGTTGTCATGGAGTCTCTCAACATGACATCCACCATGGCTACTCCCATGTGTGGAAAGAACCACATCTCCGTCTCAGAGATGGATGAGGGCTTTCACCTCATATTTCTCCGTCTCAGAGAAATATGCATTATAGCAAAGATCACTGATGCTGAGTCTCCCTCTCAGCAAGGGCGACATTCTCCACTACTCCAAGCTTGTCCCGAAAATATGCAAACTTTACTCTAGAGAGAGGCTTGGTGAGAATATCAGCTATTTGATGATCAGTGCAAATGTACTTGAGTTGAATTGCTTTCCTCAGCACCATATCTCTGATGTAATTATACTTGATCTCCACATGTTTTGTCCTATCATGAAATACTAGATTGACAGAGAGCTTCACACAACTTTGATTATCACAATGAATCATAGTCGGCTCCAATGTTTGCCCAAACAATCCTGCAAGGAGCTTTCGAAGCCACACTGCTTCTCAAGCTGCTACACAAGTTGCAATATAGTCAGTCTCTGCAGTGCTTAGTGCTACAAAAGTCTGCTTCCTGCTACACCAAGAAATCATGGCAGACCCCAAACTGAAGCAACATCCAGAGGTGCACTTCCTATCAGTTACACTCCCAGCCCAATTAGAATCAAAATAGCCTTGTAACTTCAGATCTTCATAGGAAGTATATCTCAAGCCATATCCTACTATGCCACACAAGTATCTCAAGATATGCTTTGCTGCAACTAGATGAATTTGTCTTGGCTCACACATGAACTGACTGAGAGCGCTCACTGCATAACAAATGTTTGGTCTAGTATTGACTAGATACATCAATGATCCAATCAACTGTTTGTACATGGTGGGATCTACCAAATCTGAACTAGTTGTAGAATCACTCAACTTCTTCAAATTTGTTTCCATAGGTGTAGACATAGACTTGCAATCCATCATCCCAAATCTCTTCAAGATGTCTATAGTGTATTTCCTTTGACTTAGAATAATCTCATTGGGTCTTTGCCACACTTCTAGTCCTCGGAAGTAATGCATAAGACCAAGATCCTTCATTTCAAACTCGGATGCTAACTCTTTCTTGCATTTGGCAATGAGATACTCTGCTCCAGTGAGAAATAAATCATCAACATAAAGAACCAATATTAAAGCCTCACCATCAACTACCTTGAAGTAAAGATTGGAATCTGCATCATTCTTGGAGAATCCCAAGCTCATCAAATATCAATTAATCCTTTCATACCATGCATGAGGTGCCTGCTTAAGGCCGTACAATGCCTTCTTCAATCTGCATACATGAGACTCCTTCCCATGAATCACAAAACCATTTGGTTGCTCAATGTACACTTCTTCTTTAATCACACCATTAAGAAATGCAGTCTTTATGTCCATTTGATGTAGCTTCCAGCCTTTAGCTGATGCAATAGCAATAATAGTCTTGATAGATGTATATCGAGCAACAGGAGCAAATGTCTCCTCATAATCTATTCCCTCCTTCTGAGAGAATCCTCTAGCCACAAATCTTGCTTTGTACTTCTCAATGCTACCATCAACTACATGCTTGATTTTGAAGAGCCACTTGGAAGACACAACTGATTTCCCTTCAGGTCTTGGTACAACATCCCAAACATTATTCTTGATAATAGATTGATATTCTTCTGTCATAGCATCTCTCCACACCTGCTGATTGGATGCCTCCTCAAAACTGGAAGGCTCAGACTCAATGATGTGACTCATTAATGCCACATAACCTGGAAACTTCTGTGGTCTCTTGCTTTCTCTAAAGGTGCCTCGAGGAGTTGCATACTTCTCTGCCTCTTGCATAGTTTGTCTAGCCCATAGAGGTCTCTTTCGACCTATAGCAATGTCTCTCGGACCATCAGTAGGTTCTATGGGATCAACTGGATCAATAGACTCTTCTGGTTTAGTAGACTCCCTCTGAATCTTAGGAGTATGATTAGGAGAAATTTCCATATCTTGAGGTGTCTCCTGTTCTTCACTGTCTATCTCCATGTAAGACCCTTTAGATCTTTTGAAGGCTACTTCCTCTTCGAAAGATACATCCCTGCTGATCTCAATTTGTTTCTGCCTTGGAATGTAGATCCTGTAGGTTTTTGAAGTCTCATTGTAACCCACAAATATTCCTTTCTTGCCTGATGGTTCTAGCTTAGATCTTTTATACTTAGGCACATGAATATAGATAGGACAACCAAAAATTCTTAAATGACTAATCTCAGGTTTCACACATGTGAAGGCCTCTTTAGGAGTCATGTTTTCCAATATTCGATGAGGGCTTCGCTTCTGAACATACACTGCAGTTCTGGAAGCTTTTGCCCAAAGGAAGGTTTGAAGATCTTGATCATGAATCATAGCTTTGGCTGCCTCAACTATGGATCTATTCTTTCTTTCTGCAACTCCATTTTGCTAAGGGTTGTACGGAACACAAAACTCCCTCTTGATCCCTGCCTCAATGCAAAAATTACGGAAACCTTCAGAAGTGTATTCTCCTCCATTGTCAGATCTCAGAACCTTAATCCTTTTCCTGGACATATTTTCAACTTGAGCCTTGAATTCTTTGAATCTATCAAGTACTTCTTCAGACTCTTTAGACTTCAAAAAGTAAATCCAAGTCTTTTGAGAATAGTCATCAATGAAAATTACATAATACCAAAATCCACTCAAAGATACTACAGACATTGGACCACATAAATCAGAATGAACAAGATCTAGAATTCCTTTTGATCTACTTTCACTACTATGAAAAGGACCCTTAATATTCTTACCCAGTGCACATCCTTTGCAAATGCCATCGTGCTCCTGACTGAGCTTTGGAAGACCAGTAACCATCTTCTCCATAGATGGAAGAGCTCTGAAGTGTAGGTGAGCAAGTCTCCTATGCCATAGCTCACTCGAACTGGTAGAGTCATGCAATAATGCTTGAACTGGACGAATAGAAAGTCTATATAGGCTCTCTTGACGGACACCAATCACACGAGTTGTTTTGATACTAGAGTTCTTAGGCCAAGCAAGAACTTTCCCTTCAAAAAAAGCAACTTGGTACCCTTTGTCCTCCAATGCTGAAATTGAGACAAGATTTCTTTTGATTCCTGGAACAAACAAGACATCACTCAAATGAAGAGGGATGCCGGAATCTAGATGAAGAGAGGTGGCCCCAACACCTTTCACTGAATAACAAGCATCATCTTTGATTATCACTTGCAAGTTGGTTTCTCTTTCTACCAAGTTTGAAAGATGTTCTCAATATCTCGTAATGTGTTGTGAAGCAGCACTATCAATCAACCAAGTGTTACTGTCGGTTGGAACATTGCTTGAAAGAGCGGAGATGAATAGAAATCCCCTTGAGTTGTCTCTAGATTCCTTTTGAGGTGACACATCATCAACATCTGTAGTAGAAGCATGTTGCTTTGGTCTTGTTATGCAATCTCGAGCATAGTGACCATACTTGTCACATCTGAAACATTGAATATGAGAGAGATCCTTCTTCTTTGGTTCAAGAGCAAAATTTGATTTTTTGTCTCTATTCCTCTTGAAATTGCCTTTTCTCCCTTCTCTTCCTTTCCTTCTGGAAGTTTGAGCAGCAAGGACATGATTTTCTTCATTAGGAGAGCTTCGTCCATTCCCTCTTGCTGCCAACCTGGATTCCTCTTGAGCAGTCAGCTCTAAGGCGATCAAACTTGGGCAATTTAGATCTTCCACTAATGCTTTAGATAAAGGGCTCCCAAGATTGAGGAAGACCATTTAGTGCCAACATAACTAGGTCTCTATCTTCAACTATATCTCCAATGGCATATAGCTGATCTTTCAACTTAGTAATCTTCATGAAGAAGGAGATGACTGAATCTTCTTTAGCCATTTTTATATGATGGAGCTGTTGTCTCAAGGCAAGAGCTCTGCTGGTGTTGTTGATCTCATACAAGCCTTGTAGAGTCTCAAACATGACTTTGGCTGTCTTCATCTTGGATATAATTGGCACAAGATGATCCTTCACGGAACCTATCAAGATTTTCCTAGCCTTAGTGCCATTCTTCTTCCATTGAGTTTTCTCAGCCTCATTGGATGGCTCGGGCACATCATTCTCCACGAAGTCTAGAAGATCATTTTCTTCCTGTGCAATAAGAACTCTGAATTACCAAGAGGTGAAGTTCGATGTACCATCAAGCCTATCTTCAACCTTGAGTCCGTTCACCATCTTCGATGCTTAGATAGACTCTCTTAGACGAGAAGAAGAGAAGAAGACTTTGCTGCTTAAACAAATCTGATCTGATCTTGCTTAAACTTTCTCTGATACCATGTTAGTTTTAGGATCAGAAATGAAATAAGCAGAAATACAGAATAATGAACAATAAGATACATCAAATACTTTGGGAAAACCCTCTTTCTTGAGGGAGAAAAACCCGGCCACAAATATCACTTATATATTGATTGAAAGAGCAGAAATCTGCTTTACAATTTGGCCAAACACTAGGCCGATCTGATGTAATGAAGATAGCACCTCTCTAGATGCCAATATACACGCAATTATGAATTCTCCTTAATATCGATCTCCTTGAAACAAAATGTCGATCTGCTGAAGGTATGCGAACTTGTCTTGAATGAAATTGAATTACCAAATGAATGTGAATTGCCTTGCATTTATACAAGTCAATACGTCTTTTCATGAAGGGTCAGCCTCTTTCACCAAATGAGACGGCTTCTCAAAATGAGACTTTTTATTAAGTTGGCCTTGAGAAAATAAATTAAATATAAAATATTATTAATGAGGCGACTCTTCACATGAGTCGGCCTCTTGCATTATTTATTTGTGTCGAATTTGAGGGAGAAAGAGATCTCCTGCCGCTATCACATCAACAAATTGTGCCATTGTTCTCTGCTGAAAATTGCTTTTATTTTTTAAAGGAAATCATAGAGGGTTTGTGAATAAACTCATGCTAGTTTTTCACACAAAAATTGTGATCAATTTTTGGTAAGAATCGTGTCCAGAAACTACACTAGGTTATCGACAAATTTCATGTGTTTTTTTTAACTTGCAATCACGTCTTGTTTGAAGAAAAATCGCGATTGTCCATTTGAAGGAAAATTATGCCATGTCCTAGCAAAATTGATGACATTTTAAAAAAAAAATGAAGAAAAATCGCTATTTCATTTGGAGATGCTGAAAACCCAAGAATGTTCGAGCATTGTGATGTTTTCGCACTCTTTTGACTCTTTGAAAATACATCAAGAACTTTTGTGGAAAAGTAGGGATTTGATGACTGTGGGACCAAACACATGTGAAGGATGGTTCCCCATATGGTTAACTTTTGTGCAAAGCTAATACTTCACACTACATGAAATCGCTAACCTTTGATACTTGACCATTTGGACCCAAACCTTTTTAAAACCACCTCTTGAGGACTCCTACATGATGTTTAACTTAAATTGCTCTCAAGAAGATCAACTTGAACAGATCGGTTAAAATCCAGCATAAAAATCTTACTCAAGCAACTCAAAGTACTTGAAAGTGTTGTTACTTAGAACTCCAAATAAAAAAGGGGGTTCCTTATTTTGCAAAGGAAAAATGATGTGTATGTGCAAGACACAACAGTTACCAAGATGGTGATGTTACTTGGAATTATTTTAGATCTATTTGCTGGCAATCAATACTAAGCTTTGTTTATCTAAATCTGTGTGATGCACAATTAATAATTACATGTTCCATTGTAAGTACCATTTATAAATGCATCCAATGCGAGAAAAGTTTAGCCTCAAATAAACTTGGGAGAGAATCAGTGAATTTGTATTTGAAATTATAGTAGTGTGCTCAAATGACCAGACATGATCAATGGAGTTGGAAAATGCATCGTTTATAAATTAAAAATTTGACCAAGTGAGTGTTTTAAGGCATCTAGAAAGTAAAACTACTAATTACCAAAGATTAGAGAAAAATCATCATATAGAGAATGTTACAACGATGCATGAAAACAATAGGTAGGCACCACTAGGCTATGTCTCATATAATTCTGAAAACTAAGTGTCTTGTCAATCCACATTTGTTACAACTTTGGCTAGATCTTCTCTTAGGATGTATGGAATAGGAGTCTATAAACATAGTAGACCCACAATACAACTTTGGGAATTCTAATTATATTCCAATTGTAATCAAGTTCAGCACATTTGTGTTCAAGATTGACAAGAGGAAAATTTAGGAAGAGGCTTGCAAATATACCAAGTTCTTGTAATAACCTATTCCTAATTATTACTTATTTAACATCATTGTAAATGACACATGAATATAATCCAAATTAAAGAGACATAACTAGTGGCTAAAGTCAATCATAGCTACACATGTCCATTTAAAAAGAGTCAAAGATTCTTATATTCTCTTCAAAAGTCAAATTACAATATCATGTTCACTTGGCACCAAAGGCCATAATATCATTTCAAGGTGCATTTCTCATCAAGTACTTAAATGATAGTTACATCAAGTTACAACATAGACTATATTAGTCTGGTGAACATTAAGGATTCTTCTTCATAGCTCGCCTTCACTGGTGGATGAGAACATGGTTGAAGTGCTTTACTGTCCAACCATGAAGTTTACGCTTCCCCGGTATTCTTTCATTTTGAAGAATGCTCGACCCTGCACGAAGAGTTTAGCAAGAGAACAACTTGCAAGATGGAATCTGGTGCGTGCCCAACATCAACATGCAAATTCTATCTTGTATGCTAGAAAAAGAAAGTGCAACATCTATGCTAGGAATGGCAGAGAGTGAAATCACAGAGTTCATTCATGCATACGTAATGAACAATATTGCTTGGCCAAGCATAAAAATGTGTTGTAACAGCAACAAACGATAGGTTTTGGTAAAGCAAACCTATACTCTCTGACCCATTTCGGCACCCGTCCCGGATGTAACTTTCTACTAAACAGCTATCTACCCTCTAGCAACAACTACCCATAGATGCTCTAGTCAATTAAGGTATCACTGTTCTGTTTCAACATTCAAATTACTTCTTAATATCTATAAAATGTAAGTAAGCTTAATTTGAAAAAAAATAGATTTATGACTTACGGAGTAATTCATCATTTAGTCACTTCATTCTTAAGACTAATTTCTACTTATCATCTTAAGCATTTTTCCATTAAAATAAAGTACTAAAGAAAAACAAAAGAAGGTACGTCAGAAGTATGTGTAGGTAAATAGACGAAGTCTATGTGCATACACATATATGCGCCTACTTATGTTTGAATTTGTGCATACATTCTAAAAAAAAAACATTTAATTCAAATTTGCGAACTTAGATGGTATTCTATTTGACCTTTCATTGTCAAGTGAACAGTACAGGCCTTACAGTTTCATACATACTGTTTGAGCATACATTTACTGTTTCCCTCTAACAGTTGCAAAACTAGCTGTTTGCTTATGTACATTCTTGGTTTAAGCAAAAAAAGTACTATTCCTACTATACAGTTTTAAGCATGCTGTTCACATATGCACATTTATCATTTAAACACTTATAAATCGAACATTGTTGCAACACAACAGAACATTCATATTCTCTATTCTACAATTCAGTTTAAAAAAAAAACAATAATATCACTACCCTGTTACAAAATCTCTAGCTGTTCTTATAAGAAATGAGCATAGGATTCACTATCAATTAGAAGAAACAGTACGATTCTTTCACATTGTACAAAAAATATTGAAGTAAAAATTTGTCCTATATAGAGCATAAGGAACAATATGACAATATTCAAAAGAAAATATTATTTCCCAACAGACCATAATATCAAGCTATTAACCATCTCCTAATGGTCAAGATCATCATAATTATATTCAAAATTCATGCCTATGTACTTTACTATCCATTCCCATGCATGCAAGGATATTTTACGCGCTGACCTTGATTTCATTTCTACATGGTTTTTCCATCCACCGTCCTAGTCAAACAGGGTCGGCTTCATAGCAAGACAACCTACATTCATTCAAGGCTTAAAAACAATGAATACAACCCTTCCCATTTGAAGTTTTTGTCCCATTTTAATATCAGGGTTCAATATGAAATACAAAAAAATACAACATACAGAGGGGTCATTACTTCCCCTAGATCATAATTGATCCCAATCATGTAAAGGAGGAATCACTTATATAGTCATCGAATTAATTCCGATAGCCGTACGGGCTTAACATTTTAGATATAACATGAGTTTATATTCGGCTCTTGAAGCATTACGAGCCTCAACATCCACTAGGGTGGCGAACAATCTTACGAAAGAAATCTATAGGGTTACAAACCCTCTTCCAAGGGAATCCTAAATCGATCCCCACCACTGTTTATTCACAGTGAGATAAAAAATAAATGGTGCAAAGTACACAAATGCCATCGTATGGCATGCTTATGAGTGTGGCCTCAAGGAAGAACCGCCTGAGCTTATCACTCAAAGGCTCGGCTTAGCTCATAGAGCTAGCTGCATGGCTTCCTAAAACATGATCTTATACACATAATGCAAACAAGTGATCCACAGAGGTCGACATTAAGCCATTTGGCCTAAGGCCATGGCTTCTCATAGAAAAATGAAAGTGACGATATACAAAATGAAATTTTGTTATCGTAGGATATTAAAGAAGGAAAGATTGGAAATAAAAACGAGTTTATATTTGCATGGTTCAGATTACCTCAATACTGAATCGATTAAGCTTCCTTGGCTTTTTCCTTCGAGCTCCTCTGCATTTTTCGTCCTACGACCCACCTTTTCCTCTGATTTCTTCGCCACACTACCTGTGTGTTATTCAAAACTGAAAACAACCTTTATTTGCATGCCTAGAGCGGAGGCATTATGGCCTAGCCGCCGGCCACTACACAATTCAAATTTCACCATTAAATTCGTGGCAAGCATTACCACCACCTTTGTAGTTGTTCTTAATTATCAACCCAATATTAGTGTGCTATCGGTTATCATTTGAATTCAACACATATACATTTGAATAAGCATTCGAATATACATATATATATATATATTTATTCGTATTTTTGTGTTTATTTAAATGATTCCATTCTCATTTACCATACTATTTGCATATTCGCACACACACACATATGTATTCGAATCTTATGTACATACATGTATATATGTATATATTTTATATACATATTTACTTCCATGTGTAATTGTTTGTTATGGCTTACGAGTTCCATACAATATTACTTTCAATAGAGAACTTAAATTCAAATTCGAGCATCTCTCTCTATATATATATATAAAGAAATCTTATTTTTGTTTCATCAAACACAGAGTTTTAAATGGGAAATTTTATATCTACAAGCCATATATTTCCAAACACGAAATTAGTTCAAATCAAGAAATTCTCATTCTTAGACATATGCAATTTGATTAAAATGCAAATCATCATGCCCTTCCGTGGTGTGTGCACCCAGATTCCAATTGGCTTACCGTTCGATCTGGCTAAACAATCCTACTTCAACCGTGTTCTCGTCCTTCATCCTGTCACCCTTTATTTGCATGCCTAGGGCGGAGGCATTATGGCCTAGCCGCCGGCCACTACACAATTCAAATTTCACCATTAAATTCGTGGCAAGCATTACCACCACCTTTGTAGGTGTTCTTAATTATCAACTCGATATTAGTGTGCTATTAGTTATCATTTGAATTCAACACATATACATTTGAATAAGCATTCAAATATACATATATATATATATTTATTCATATTTTTGTTTTTATTTAAATGATTCCATTCTCATTTACCATACCATTTGCATATTTGCACACATACACACATATGTATTCGAATCTTATGTACATACATGTATATATGTATATGTATATGTATATATTTTATATACATATTTACTTCCATGTGTAATTGTTTGTTATGGCTTACGAGTTCCATACAATATTACTTTCAATAGAGAACTTAAATTCAAATTCGAGCATCTCTATATATATATATATATAAAGAAATCTTATTTTTGTTTCATCAGACACATAGTTTTAAATGGGAAATTTTATATCTACAAGCCATATATTTCCAAACACGAAATTAGTTCAAATCAAGAAATTCTCATTCTTAGACATATGCAATTTGATTAAAATGCAAATCATCATGCCCTTCCGTGGTGTGTGCACCCAGATTCCAATTGGCTTACCATTCGATCCAGCTAAGCAATCCTACTTCAACCGTGTTCTCGTCCTTCATCCTGTCGCCCTGCTACTGCACATACTTGCAAATTGATCAGTAACGTTCAATCCATGATGACATATAAAAATACTTTTCAAGATAAGTCAACATTAGTCAACTCCTCATATTCAACTAGCAAATATTCCAAAATCTCCATTTAATATTTAATAGAATTTCATCAACAATTCAATTTTCTCTATTTAAATAAAATATGAAATAAAATTGGGTTATGACAGTTCTAAACAATTGTCATATGTTTGACACATAATGATCAATAGTTTTATCTGCAAATTTTTATTTTCAAATGGTTGCCATTTCTTGTAAGGAAGTTTAAAAGGCTTGTCAGTCATGTAGAAAATTAAAATCGTTAGTTTGTAACTTATGTATGTCATTTTGACCTTGGAGGATGGTGCTGAAAAAATAGCAAGAGAGAATGGGGATTGCTAATTAGCATCATACAATGGATGGGTGTGGAGTGCTAGCTTTTGATATTAGTAACTTGACGAGAAGGCTTTGGAGAGAACCGAATCCTTTAAAAATGCTAAATCTGTATTTCCAAAATGCTGAAATAAGTTAATTCTCTCTTAATAAAAGAACTTTATATTTTTATTAGTTCTTTCTAAGAAGGAGATGGCACATTCTGAGCAGCTTTTGTTGGATTGGAGTAGGAGCTACATCAAATGTGAGATTTTGATTGAGTGATCTGTAGGTATCTCAATCCATTTGTTCCTTTGCAATCCCCAACGGGAAATGGATGGGGGGATGCTGAATGGTGTGTGGGAAGGAATCTTGGGAACATGTTGATGAGCACATGACTATACTGAGAGGAGGGGGGCAGGAGGAGGGGGGGAGGGGGAGGTGGAGGGGGGAGTGGGGTGCAGGGAAGGGGTTGAATCAGTATAGATTAAACCAATGCTAAACTTATTGAACACACTTAAACATAATCAAAATAATGAACACTTGAACACAGATTTTACGTGGAAACCTTTGCAGGAAAAAGCCATGGTACAAAATAATGCACTTATATAATAATTACTGGTACAACTTTTGTAGGCACCAACCTACAGGAGACGCCAATCCCCTAGATTGAGCAACAACTCAGTGAGAGTCACCAAACTCTTCTTTAGCAAGGCACCAACCTCTATTTGATTTGTGAGCACCAACCCACTAGATTTCTCTTTAAAAATTCTGCTATAACTCTTCCTAATTTGCTACAATTCTCTTCTTGAATATGCTGTAAGCTGATCATAAATTTGCCACAAAAATCTGTTCACTATCTGCTTATAAATCTGCACATAATCTTCTCACAATGTAATGTGCCAACCCTTCGGTAAAGTAAAAATTTCCCAAATTTATATCATACGAGTAAATAAACGTGCTAACATGACATTGCAATAAATTTTTTCTTTTCTTTATTGATAATACATGAACAAGATGCCATATCAAATTACAATAAAGATCCATTTCATTATAATAACTTCACAAGTACATGAAACAAGAATACATACCTTTGCAAACATAGCTCCAATGAGCTTTAGAACAAATAGTAGTAAGAAGGTCCAAGAATCCGCCTTTCAAATCTTGGTACTTCAGTAGCCTTCAGTGGAGGAGAAACATCACTCAAGCGCTTTTCCGCCAACCACGGACTTATAATGTGGTCCCCCGCACATCTACCCTCCCTTCGACGAAGAGATTGGTAGGGTAATCGATACTATTAACCAACTGAGCATAGTGTTGTGTCCTACATAACTAGTTCCTGTGCAATACAACATCCCTCGAGCTAGTAAGTAATATGGGATCATGGTGAACTGACAGTGTAATCATCGCACAGTCTAAGTGGATGTTTTGTACATTACACTTCTTCGATCAAAGAGTTTCATACAGTATTACTATTGAGGGTCATCTATCACATACACTATTCAGGGTCGATTTGACTTAGGGCTATCTTGCACTACGCATAGGTTTATCCTCCAATGGATAGTCCGTCATCCCAGATAACCTATCACCATACTAACTACTAGAAATGAATTAGCATAACAAGTATTTCACAAGTTCCCTCCTATACGGGAAATCTTTATCCTAGAAGTATCACAAGCTCTTCAGAGTTAACCTAATAACTTAGTTGTCGATCTTTACTTGACTCATGCCTTCATTTCAAACCTAGTATATAGTAACTAATGCAACCGGTACTCTCCTTCTATGGAGATCATACAATTAATGCATAATACAACTTAGAATGCAACACTTCATTTTCCATGTACAGACAACAAATACCAACATAAAACATCCCATGTTCAAACATAGCTAGTATAATTAAATACTTATGTTTTACCTTATGTGATATAGTTAAATTCCTCAGTCAAGTACTTTCCCCTATCATGGAGTACTTAAAAATGCATTGTAAAAGCGGCTCTAAGGCTTCAATTCCCTTTTTCCACAAGACAACATTTATACACAAACAAAAAATACAATTCTAGAAGTATTTAAATGAATAACTATAGAGATTGATAGTAGAAGAATATCTCATGCCTGTAGTTAGCTTTTCCTCAGATGATGATGATTTAGCCTACACTCACAGCAAATTCCAACACTTCCAAACAATAGACAATTTCCTCTCAAGACCCCACTTTTCCTCATACAGAAATAAACAATCGGAACTGGTAACTACAGAGGAAATTAACAGTAGACGTGTGTTCTGGTATAACACTTCTTCCCTACACTTAGAAATGGATAATCAAACTGATGATGGTTTGGAGCTGATAAAATATATGAAGCTTTGGTAATTCAATAATGAAGAATGGAAATTATGATCTCAAACTCAATTCTCATAGAACTGCGTATTTCAGAAAATATGGAAGAATACATATGGTGAATGCTCAATCAAAAGTTGAGTGAATGCTCTCAAAAAGATAAGTGAACAATGAAGAATGGGCGGCTATTTATAAAGCCCCATCCCCAACAAATTCCTTCTAAAAAGGCATGTAGTTTGCCACCATAGAAGTGTGAAGTATTCAACCCAGTATGTGGCGCATTTCCTCTCCCTTACTCAGTTTCAACATGGTGAGTCGGCTTCCAGAAATTGGCAGAAAAATGGAGACTAATTCCATTGCACATGGTGAATTTAAATTGATTGACACCTACAGGTTTAATTCATAGATGTGGCGCCAGATTCCAATAATGGCGGATTAGATATTTACAGAGAAATGGTCAATTTAGATTACAGAACACATAGCCTCTTTTCCCAAGCTTAATCGGCAGAGTTCTCAGCTGTGTTGCACTTTTCCCTGAGATCTGGTCAAAGCCCACACAGATTCAAGACGCGTTTCAAGGTTTCCCTACCTATTCTAGATGATGCACGACTTCTTCAGCGCCGTTTAATTCATATTTTGTTGCCAGAAAATATTGATATAATATTTGTTTCCAAGTTTAAATGGTACGGAATAGAAATATTTCGATTTACATAAGATTGGAGAATAACGTATTTCAATTTCCATTGTCAATGATAAATATTTCAATTTATTCGATTCCCCTAGTTTGATGATCAATATTTAATTGAATATGAAATAATCCGATTCCCATAGTTAAAAGATTAATATCAAATCAATATGGGAAGTAATTCGATTTCCCCCTATGAGACTTTAATATTAAATTTATTAGGAAATAAATCGATTTCCAAAGTTGAGAGATTAATTTAAATCAATTAAGAAATAATTATATATTTTATTATATAAATATAATTATAGTTTGTAAATATATATATATATTTAAATACCCAAGTATTAACATATATATATATATATATATACACATATTTTAATATAACTATAATATATACATATAATTTTTAATATATAATTGTATATATATATTTTTAACAAATATATATATATATATTTATATCTCAAGCCAGTTAGCATACGTCCAATATATATATTATATATATATATATATACAAATTCAGGAGGCAATAATAATAATATATTAATCTCCACATAATACAGGATATGTGCATATATACATATATATATATATTTATATCTCGAGCCAGTTAGCATACATCCGATATATATATTATATATATGTATATATACAAATTCAAGAGGCAATAATAATAATATATTAATCTCCACATAATACAGGATGTGTGCATATATACATATATATATACCTGTATATACCTCTATGTATATATGTCCACATCTGTTTCACTTACATCCATTTACGTTACAATCATAATGATCGTAATACCATAAGACACATACATGGATAAACATCACTCATAAAAGCATACATAAGTAGACAAGACTCCTAATGCCAACATACAAGCTACGGATGACTTACCTATAACCCACACAAACTGACTCAGTTCACTCAATCTAAGGTGATGTGTGTGTATGCTTAGATAGTTTACTTTACCTGTTACCCGACCAAGCTCCTCTCCCGAGTGATACTTCCCCTCCGCCTGGAGGAATGGTTCATATACCTGCATCCACTGACACACACTTTCGGAAGTCATATGTTCATAACATAAGCAATATACATAAACATTTCAAAAGTTAGAATATTCACAATTCAATAACCATCTATTCTCTTTTATGTAGTATTTCACCATGAATAACATCAATTGAGATAACATTCATATTGAAAACAGGGTACACGCATCATTAATTCATCTCTAAAATTCACATTACATTCATTTTTACCCTATCTAGTAACGGTAAATAGTTACCTCACAATTTGGGGTGTAGCACACAATCTCCTCATAAGTCAGCAAATAATCTTCTTCATGAACCTGGTGTATATGATGTATTTGTTTTTCTTTTACTTTGCACACACACATTTCATCTCTCATACTTCTCTCTTTTTATATGTCCATATTCATTGAAGGGACATACCTTTTGAGATTAGATATCTCTAAATGAGACATGTCTTTTTATAAACATAACTCTTTATTATAACAAACCACCTTTTATTTAATTTCATCCTTTACCAACTTATGTTTATTGCTGCTCTTTAAATTAATCTTTAATTTATGGTTGCACCCTCCAATACCTCAATCACACCTTTCAAATGCAATCACTGTTTTAATAGAACCGCTTGTATTATGCTATTGTTTATAACTAATATATGTTCTTTCAAAGCGCTGCCTTTCTTCCATAAAGTCGTTGCCTTTCACAAAAATAAACTTTGCCTTATAATGAATTGCTGCACTTTGTCTTATATTTTTTTTTGTCTTATTTGATTTTTGTCCTATATGACTTTTGTCCTATTCTGATTTTGTCTTATTCGATTCCTTATATTATCGCTGCCTTTCTTGACTTCAGTGCTCAATATGAGTTGCTAAAATTTCTTTTTGGGCAACCATGATGGGGATCAGCCCCTAAATAAATATGATTTATTTATTTTAAAATCCTTTCTAACTTGGGTGTCAATAAATATAAATTTATTTATTGAAATTCTTTAAATGTCTATCTTGGGCAATAACAAATAATAATAATTTATTTATTTAATTTCATTCAAATGTCCACTTTCAACTTGGTAGTTGGCCTAGATTTTTTTTTTCAATGATTAATGGCCTTTGATATCCTTTGACTTTGACATCAATGACAACTAATCCAACACATGTTGTGGGTATATGATTGAGGGAATTTAGAGTGTTAAGACAAACAAATGTGGCCATATTGAGAAAATTTGTTGGGGTGTTTGGACGCTTTGGATACATGACAGAATACAGATTTGGTAAGGCCAAATTTCTGTGATTCATTTCCCTCCTGACCTTCATAGGGATAAGAAGGAAAAGCATCAAATCCAGGGGAATGGTGTAAAATATTAAGAGTAACTTGATTGTAAGACTTATGAATCTTGATGATAGCACCCATTTAAAGCTAAATTATTGTTTTGCTGATGCTCAGAAAAATCCCTAGATCTGAGCCTGGTTCATTCACAGTCAGGTTTCACGGTCTGGTCCATTGTGGGTGCGGGCAGGATGTAGACTTTGGGCCCTGGATTTGGTGAGGGGCAAATCTGGGATCCAAATTCCATGCTCAGAGCAAACTCTCTGGAAACCATACCTTTTCTAATTTAATTTATGTTACTTTGGCATTTTCTTTGCACTTCAGTTTATTTTTTTGTCATCACATTTTATGAAAAGAACAAATAAAATGCTCCCACCCCTCCATGCTATGATTGTTGATTTTCTGTTAATGTGGGGGACTTCTACGAATGGAACTGTTACAGTTTGGAAGCTGAAAAGAATGGGTTAGGAAGACCTTTTTTGATTTTTCTCTAAGGCTTCTCCTTCCACTTCTTACTTCTCCTTCCAGTGATGGCTGATGAGTATGCATGCAAAATTTATGGTGCTTTGGTGGTGTTATTATTGTTGATGCTGATGCTGTTTTAAGTTCATATGTTTCACTTTTTTCTTTTTCTTTTTCTTTATTTTTTTCAGTTTTGGGGATTTGTACAGCTGTTGGGAGGTTTTATGGCTTATCATTTTATGGTAAGTCTTGGAGTGTCACCCACTGCATTTCTCTGTAAAAAAGCGATTATTACTGGTTTCACATTATTAAAAACAACACATGCTTTACTTTTCTAGTGCCTTTAAGTGTACACCACATTGGTATTGTAGGTTTTATTTTTTGTGCTTTCATAGTTCACTAAATTTCATCCTAGACACTCCCACCTAAGGTCAACATTTAACAGAGCTCTCAGTGGGATCAATACAAAGTCGGCTACAACTGTTAATATTGAGGTACATATGATCTTATAAATTTTTTATGGTTGTTTTGTTTATTCTCTGTATGTTGTGTGGTTTATGTGAATTTAATTCCTGTTTTTAGGTTAAAATATGTATATATTTATTATTATTATATATTTTTTGTATGGACATATCCAAAACATACCCAACACCAATTTTTTGCTGTACTGGTGTACCCGAATCCTTGTACCTGAACCTGAACCTGTAACTTAGATATAAAGTGATAGATATGATATCTATACCATTGATTTCTTTTTGTCAATGATTCTGGATCATCTGGATGAATTTTATTTTTGCAATGACTATTGGTATAGTTTTTCAGTCTCGATTAAGCTATAGATCATCTTTCACATTTCCAGTGACAGGTAAAACATCATTCCTCTCTGCTGTTATTAATTCAATTTTCTGATCAAGATCAAACTATTGAGTCTTGGTGTATGCAAGTGGTGATTTCCAAATAAACTGGAGTCAAGCAACAACCAGCAAAGGAAAACACCTTAGAAGGATTCCATATTTACCCCACCCATTGCAAATGTGCTACTAGAGTATTTTTCATTATGTTGCTTTTTTTTTTATCGTCATTTAGAAACCATGCTAGTTACATAAATGAATTACATAAGTTAATGAACTTAAAAGAGATTTGTTTGAAGTTGTGAAATCTAAATTCATATTTGATTTTTTTCCATTTGCAGCCAGACAGCATTCGTGTTATGGGTGACAAAGCCACAGCTAGGGAAACAATGAAGAAGGCTGGTGTTCCAACTGTACCAGGAAGTGATGGGTTGATAGAGGTAAGAATTTGATTTTTTTATGTCAATGTATTTACAGCCCTTCCAATTTATGAACTTGGCTCTGCATAAATGGAAATTTCCATTGATATGCCAAGGTTTTGCAGGCTTTTCATTTGTAATCAATTTAAACAGATTCTCTTTTTGTCTCTACTAATCATCATTCTGTATTTGGTATTGTGAATGCAAATCGACAGTCAACAGAAGAGGCTATAAGACTTGCTGATGAAATTGGGTTTCCTGTAATGATTAAGGTATGTGCTTTCTTTTCTTGTTTTATATTATCGGGATGAATGTAATAAAAATTAATTTCAGATTCTTCTGAAGAATTTTTTTACATTGCTAATGCCATTTTCATCTTAGATTGTGCCTTTTTGTGTTTTTGGGGACACTTAATAATACAATTCATACATAGGTCTCCAGATAAGACCTAGTACTTAGTTAGAACTGATCAACTTTGGCTGTCAAGATCACATCTAATCCAAACAATCAACTGTATATATTGGCTTGATGAAAATATTTAGGGTTTTTTGCGTGAGTTTTTGTTGCCTAATCTATACATTTGTTAGACATTGGAATGAACTGGTATTTCGATGTTTTATTGACTTATATTGATTCTGTTTCAATAAGAGTTCTCATATAAAACCTTTAAAATAGCCCTCAAGTATGATGGTGATGATTGCAAGTCTATATGATTTATAGTGATTTTGCCAAAGCATCTTAAATGCTAGTGGGGACTTACAAACAATGATTCCATTTTAGTGGATGACAAAATATTTGTTTGCTTTAATATAATAGATCACTCCAAGCCTGTGAATGTGCATTAGAGTGACACATGGTTAAATGTGCTTAAACTAGCTATGTGTAGGATTTAATAGGAGAACCTAAATCTTTGATCATTTAAACTTGCAACTAAACTACTGTTCTGTTTGAGGAAAAGTGTTTAGACTCTAAAGTAATATCAGGTGTATAATATAAGCAACAAGAAGGCTAACAGTTGAGATATATTTAAAATGCGGGTATGGGCAGTTAATTAAATTAGCTCCATGTTCTTTGCAACAATGGGCAATGATATTCGATGGCTGCAAAATCTGCAAGTTCCTTTAATTGAGATGTCCTCTTTCATGCAATAGCTCTCTCCTAGAACCTTTAATTGTTGCTAGTGCTTCTTGATATACTGCTGATGTATGAAGTTGATAATCATTCTCCTTTGATGCCTATTGCTACCCTTTCATAAGGACTTGCTTTTCTGTAGCAAGACACCTCTTTTCATTTAACTTGAAGTCTTAGTTTACAATATAGTTGACTGAAAGTACGCTTTGTAGTTGGTCTAGTCGGCCGTAGTCATAGTCGGTTGTAGTCGGCCGAGAGTGTACTTGGTTGGCCGTGAGTCATAAGCAAATAAGACTTTAGTTAATGTTAATAATTCATGTACTTGTATTATGTACTTGTCATGTTGGTTATTTGTCTCGGGAATTAAGTTCCTAACGAAAGTAATTAGTTGTAATGAAAGGATGTGACAGTCGGTCTCTCAACCACCTCCAGTGTACTATATGTACTTGAGTCATGCATTCAGGAAACACTGTTGCTATGATTATTAATGTTATGATTGTACTGGCATACATTTTATCAATAAGGACAAGTATGATTATTCTGTGCATTATCTTATAGTACGTACGTTATGTTTTATAAGTTATTTCCGTTTACTCACATAGTACGTTGGAATTCATCCTAGTGAGTAAACATTTGGCATTGTTGCCTAAGTGAACGTAGGGAAATCACCTGATGGTAGAATGGTGTCGTGATGGGTCGACCAACTGAGGATCTTGTACAAACAAACAAGGAACGAGAAGATGACTTGACACAGGACCTAGTCAACTTGTGGGACATTTCGTTGAGGGAGCACATACGGAGGGAGGCTCTCAGCTGAGAGATCCCCCAGTTAGCCATCTAGGATAGATTGAACATCAACCCAGAGGTCGACCATCTCCTCAAGCGACTACCAAGGTTGCTAGTGTGTCACTTCATCATCCTACAAGATTTATGGGCAGAGAGTCACCAAGAACGCTGAAGGAAATAGTTATTGCAAAGGTACGAGGAAAGGACAAAGTGGGAAGAAGAGGAATGGGATACTAGCCAAAGACGTACTCTCGGAAACCAATGATCGTACGACCAACATGTAGTGCCCGTATAGCTTAATAAGGATAAGAACTGAGTACCAATCGGGCAAGAAACACCAGAAGAAAAGGTACGGTGATCACTTAGGTTACAGGAGCAAGAAAACCGACGGCGAAGGCTAAAACAAATTGATAAAGAAATCAATGAAGATATAAATGACATAAACCAATCTATTACAAGAGTGCACCAAAACCTTGCTGAGGAAAGGGATGAAGGACCCTTTAGGACACTGTGTGTAGAAATATATAGAATTAATGAAAATGAAAATGAACTAACTGAAGAGCTTGAGGGCAATATTCAACGCATTCGGGAATTGTCCATATTGGACGATGACGAAGGGCCGAGGACTGGAAGAATTGAGCCTAAGACCCTAGGGTAGAGGGAGTGCCAAAACGAACCCTAGGAGACTCGAGGTGTAGAGGACGTTGACCGAGGACGTGGGGGAGACTCGTATGTGGCTGAAGTGCAAGTGATGCACTGGGATGTAGTGGGAGAACCAGTCCAGTCAGGTCCAACACATAAGGAGGGCATCGAGGAAGGATGGTGACTCCGCCAGTTGAGAGGCAAAAGCTGCCAAAGGTCATAGGGAACGGGTTGGAAGATCCAGTATGACACTACAAAACATGCGAAACTATTTGGATAGCCAATGGGCAAGACGATGTGGACAATTGGCTGAAAGCATTCCCAGCGATGTTGAGGGGCGTAGCCATTGATTGGTACATCAAATTGGATGCAGTCCATTGAGTGTCATGGCGAACATTGAAGAGGGCGTTCGAGCAGAAATTCAAACTCCTTAGAGATGACAATGAAATTGTAGCGGAGATCTACAACACAAAGCAAGGGAAGAATGAGAACGTATGAGTCTGGAACTGTAGACTCAAAGAATTGTTGGGAAAACTAGAGACCCAGCCGGTCGACGGACTAAAGAAGTGATTGTTCATCGAAAGGTTGCTCCTGTCATTGAGGAATAAAATGAAAGTCGTACCTCTGTTGTCGTACGCCGAAGCATACATTCAGGTGATGGATATAGAGAGTGAAACAAAACATCCTCCCGAGGGAAAAGGAAGATGGACGAGGAGGAGAGTATAGACGACAGTAGCGACGGTGAGTCCAAGACCATGCAAGCATTGAGGAAGGACATGATGAGAATGATGAAAGAATTGAAGGCCAATAAGGATAGTACGAGGGAAGCCAAAGAATTGTGGTGTATGGATTGCAAGGGGGAAGGCCACACAAAGGAAAACTGCCCTAAGAAGCTGTTCTGTGATATCTGCCAAGTGATGGGACATTCCATCAAGGAATGCCCCATACAACTTAAAGACAAGGAGTACACAAGTGATATTCATAGGAGAATAGTCAACCCCGCCGAATACACCATCGAAGCCCCAGTATAATAGCAATGCATCCCCTGGAGGTTACCGAAGCAACAAAATTCTGAGAAGTAGAATACAATATGATAGCAAAGGTCGACCCATGATACAATGCCAAAAGTGCAATGAATGGGGCCACTTCGCCAAGGAATGCCAGAACGGTCAAGGTTCAGGGGGAAGACTATGCAAGTGGTGTGGACCGGGTGATCATGAAGACAAGGAATGCCCCAAGCAGAAAGGCATCCATATGTTAGATGTGGAGGAGCAAGAGGTACTGGTGATTGCTAGAGCGCAAACGAAGAAGGCTTTCTACCTAGATCCACGTACAAAAAAAAAAGAATGATGGAAGCAAAAGCAGAAGTGGAATTGGCGATGACGAAGGAACACAAAACACCTCTGGAGAATCCAAACACCTCTTGGCAGTCAAAGGCGGAAAACAACATCGTATGACAGATACTGCAGACCACCGTACCCATAAAGGTGACTGACCTTCTCCAGACTGTGTTGTAGTTGGGACTGGGGATCACAAACGTAGTCGGTGATGACCAACGTTAGTGGCAGGAAGGCCAAAGGAAAGAATTGATAGTGGAACCACCACCATATGGAGAACAAACCATCGACCCAATACTGCTGACGAAAAACATCAGGAGGATGCCAGTGGTCGTGCAAATGGAGATCGGAGGGAAAATCTTGACAAACACTATCGTCTATGGGGGATTGGGAGTCAACGTATTACTTGAAGACACATGCAAGAGTCTCGGGAAGCCTACACTCTGGTCATCGACATTCCAATTAGTGGGTGCTAATTAGCACGACATCAAGCCATTGGGAACATCGATGGCGTAGAAAGTCTTGATCGACACACAGCAGTTCCTATTGAATTTTGTCATCAGCCCGCTGGAGAAGAAGGCGTACGATGCATTGCCGGGAAGAGGATGGCTGATTGCTGCCAAAGCAAATCATAATTGGAAGAGGAACACACTCTCGATCGAGAATGACGAGAGGAAGTACATGATCGACTTGAAGAACCAAGCCGTTAGTAAAGAATTGGCATCTTCTGAATCAAAATCCGATGGGGGAGAGTCAGACAAGGATGAAGGTAGGAAAGTGATGGAGCCGAATGACGAGGGCGTACTTGAACTTGAGAGTCGCTCAGAAGATGAGACAAGTTCGTTGAATGGCCTATTTCATTGGCAAATGGAGGATTATGAGGTGTTACACCGAGAGTGTAATATGCTTTAGATTAGAGAAATCTAGGAAGAAGAGGACACGTCCAGCCAGACACTTCTGGCCGAAAAAATCCAAGAAGAGAAGGGCATGTTCAGCCAAACATTTTCGGTCGAGTACGGTGAGTACAAAGAAAGAGTACCAGAACTGGATGATACGCCAATCCACAAGTTCAAACAAGTACGAGGTGAAAAAATTGTGTCGGAGCCAAAAAATGAAAAAATCGAAAAAATAAAGGAAAAGTTGGAAGTTGGAAAAAATGAAAATATAAAGGAGAAGAGTTAAAAAATGACAAAATTAAATTGGAAGAGTTGAAAAGTGAAAAACTTAAGATGAAGGAATTGAATTAAAAAATGGAGAAAAATGGAAAAAATATTGAAGAATTAAAAAATACAAAAATAGAGGAGAGAGAAAAAATGGAAAAGTGTGAAAAAATTTAAAAATTAGAAAAAAAGAAAAGAGACGATGAGAAGGAAAAAGGAGACGAAGAAAGAAAAAAGAGATGAAGAAGAAAAGCAACAAGAAAAAATTAAAAAATCAAGGAGCCCGAAAGCATTCAAGTTAAAAATATTGAAGAGACGAACTATAAAAAGGACTGTACGGACCATTAAAGAAGTCACATAGGGAAATAAAATTGGACGAACTAAGGCAAAAGAGGAGATGCCGTACGATCAAAACAACTATGCCAAGTGTACCATACATCGTACAAACAAATCAATAAAGATAGTTGAAAGGGCTTAAAGTTGTGAAAATTTCAAGGGATAGGAAATCCGTACGAGGTATTCAAGCAGCCGTATGAGATACTCAAGCAGTCATACGAGGTAAAGAGCCAGCCTACGAGGTAAAGAGCCAGGCGTATGTTGTGAAGGGGGTCTGTATGAGTGGAGAATCACAAAAAGAAAGGCTGTACAAATCTATAATAGTAATTCCATACGATTTTAGGGAGGTACAAAGGCTGTATGAAGTGAAGAGTTTGCCATACAAAGAGGTGAAAAAGAGATCGCCGTACAATATAAAGAAAGAGAGTTTGTTGTACGAAGAGGTGAAGGAGAGTTTTCCGTATGAAGTAAACATAAGTTGGCTGTGCGAGGTAACAAGGGCAGCCGTGTAAGAGTTTATAGAGGTATTAGCATATGGAGACTGGCGAGCAAACAACAAGTGCAAGACGTATGGGGAAGAGGAGAAACTGTACAACGTACAAAGAGGACCATTGCGAATAAAGCATTGTAGGGAGAAAAAAATTCTTTGCCAAAGGCAACCAGGTCAATTCCATACACTTTGAAGAGGAGAGGCATCGAAGATACTAAAGGCAATTTCGCATAGAGAACAGAAAGTGTTACCACTATAAGGACCACATTTAGGAAAGACAAAATCAAAAGGAAGGTTGTACACAGGAGAACCGTATGGGTGAAAGATGCACTAGTTTCACAGAAGGCACAAAGATAATGGCATACGGAGGTGCAAGTATGATTGAAGGAAGTTGTGCGGAGGAGGCACTGGATCAAATGGTTAAACACGCCGAAATCTCTAATTTTGGGCTTTGTCAGCAATATTTGGAACCTCTTGAAAATTTGCAGTGTTCCACGGGGATGCGTTCCCCCCCCAAAAAAATCTCACGTTTTCTAGATGGGGACGTCTCAGAGACTTGGGGACTTGGGGGGGACATCCCCCCACTAGCCCACCACCTACTCCACCATCCCACCACCTGTGTTGCTCTCTCCAAGACGCCACTAAGACTTTGAGGATGCCGGGGTGTCCTCAAGACATCTAGGGGACTCCTAGTTGTCTAAGATACTCTTATTATATTTTTACAATTTTTTAAGTATATTTTCAACAACTTGCCCCCCCGTCCCCGCATCCAAAATGCATACCTTACCGTTCCCCTGTCCCCATCCCCGAAACCCGTGGAACACTGAAAATTTGTGAAAATGATGCCCCAGGACCCACTAGGGGCGCTGCCCCTTGACCTCGTTGGGGGCGCTACCCCCAAACCCCCGCAAGAGGCATTGCCCCCAAATCCCTGTAAGGGGCATTGCCCCTTGACCCTGCATAGGTGGTCAGGAGTAGAGACGACCGAGACTACTAGGCGAGACTTGGCAGGCTACATTCAGAAGTCACAAGAGGAATTGGATCAAGTGATGGTTGCTAAGCGGACGGGAGTTGCCACTCTCGAGGAGAATTTGATAGAGAAAGACAAAGTATTGGCAGAGAAGGATCAGCCGTTGGCAGAGAAGGATACACAGATGGCCGATGCGCTGCGACTTTCAGCTGAGAGGGAGAGTGCTGAGGTAGTCCAAATGGTGGATCTTGCACATCTAGGGTTGCCTTCTCACCCTCCCTCTTCTTAATTTCCCTTTCTGTACCCTCGGTTTTGTTTTTCGTTCGTCGTCTAGAAGACGACTACTTTTGTGTGGGGGGGGGAATGATGTAGTTGGTCTAGTCGGCCATAGTCATAGTCGGTTGTAGTCGACCGAGAGTGTACTTGGTCTGCCGTGAGTCATAAGTAAATAAGACTTTAGTTAATGTTAATAATTCATGTACTTGTTGTGTTATGTACTTGTCATGTTAGTTGTCTTGGGAATTAAGTTCTTGACGAAAATAATTAGTTGTAATGAAAGGACGCGACGGTTAATCTCTCAACCATCGCCAGTGTACTATATGTACTTGAGTCATGTAGTCAGGAAACATTGTTGCTACGATTATTAATGCTATGATTGTATTGGCATACATTCTATCAATAAGGACAAGTATGATTATTCTGTGCATTATCTTCTAGTACATACGTTATGTTCTGTAAGCCGTTTACTCTCATAGCACGTTGGAATTCATCCCAGTGAGTAAACACGCTTGGCTAGTTCTGGCACATGTAGAACATTTTCATCATGCTTTACAGTTTATTTTATGCACTATTTCATCTCCAAGCACTATTGCATCACCAGCTCCAACTTATTTGAACTTAAAACCATTCTCTACCACACCATAATTGTGTCATCTTTGGAAGCTAAGGCTGAAAGAAGGAGCTGCCTTCTCTCTCTTTTTATTCTTAATCGATTTTGCAACCTTCTCAACAAATTGACCTGATTGTCTACATGCTATTTATTTAGGACATGAGGAAGCAGAATCATCAAATTTGTTCTTACGTAGATATTTAAAGTGTCCCTGTTTTTCACTAATAACAATATCCGATTCTTGTATGCAAATGATGTGTTGCTGTTTTTCCATTTTGATTTTACAGATTATCTTTATTCCTCATATTTTTGGGTTAACTGTTTGTCTGGTTGACCTCTTCTTTCGTGCCTCTTATCTATTCAGTATTGCTTCTTTTAACTTAAAGGGTAAATTTTGTCTTTTTACCTCTAAGTATGATCACATCTCTTACAAAATCCTTGATACAGATGAGGAATAATGTTGAATGGGATTAGTGCTAATTCTTTGGCTTCAACTTCAGATTTTGTCCAACTATACTTAGGTGGTCTTGTAGGTTCTTATATTGTCTGAGAGTCATGGCTTCTCCTTCATTTCATCCTCATTTTACTGGTTCCTTAGGTATGGAATTCTTGATGTATAAGCTGTCTCAAAAGTTGATTTGAGGATGCCCCATACTTCTTTAGCAATATTGCATTCCCTGAGATATATTAAAATGCTATTTTTGTCTGAATAGTTTATTTTAATCTGTCCTTTCTCTCATTAAAATTGAGTTTACTTCTCAGCATGGTAGAATTATACATACATGACAATGTGAAAGTATAAATAGAATTCAATTACACAGGTTTAAATGGGATAAACATGGTCAAATAAAAAATGCTAAACCTTAATCCCCAAACCCTAAACCAATGCTTCTTCTGAAAAATCAAGGAAAAACCCTCGGTTTTTTCACTTGCATGTGTCTAAGACTCTAACCTGTAGCTTTTTTCAACTTTGACTTTTTTTGGCAGGTTGACCCGATTTTGACCAGTGATGACTAGTTTTTTGACTGAACTGGGCATGTTGGTACTGATCAGCATGGGAAACTTGCCAGGTTTTCCCAGTTTCTGATTCTATGTTTCTCAGTGTTAACCCATTAGCATAATCTCATCTCCGGTAATGAAATCCCACAAATCACTCCATGAGTAAATTATCCATCTTGAATTTTATGGTACACAAATTATAATGCATGCTGTCCAAGTTATTTGCTTTAAGTGAGAACTGAAATGCTGAGACTTGTCATGGATGCAAACTTAGATTTTCTATTGTAGATCATCCCTTAACTACTGGAGTCTTTGTTCAGAGCTTTAACAAATTATAAAAATTACTGGCTTGTCCTCTAAGGTCTTCAAACAGCTCTAGAATTCAGAACAAAAACTGAAATTATATTATTGTACATAAATGACCAAATGAGCACCCAAAAAATGAGCCAACTCCAAATATAAAAAAATAGTTAAAAAAAGAATTTGGAAACATACCAAGTACAAAAGCTCAATAAAAGTATAGCAACATGATATTATATCCCAATATGGAGATACAAGGGGTTTTCTAACCTGCTAAAAGGTTTTGTAGGGAATTTCTCTATGTGCACACTTCTGAATTTTGAAGGCACTCCTGGCCTAGATGGATTGGCAAGGGCCCTTTTTTCCCTAAGCTTGATCACGAGGTCAAAACACAAAGGTTGTAGATCTTGAACAATGTGTATGATATAAAGTGAGGAAGTCCCCTTGTTCTCACAAGGGGGGTCACATGTGCCTAGGAAGTGTGCTGCTTAAGAAACAATGACCCTAATGGTGGTGGCCAATGTCTCACTTTGCACAATTTTTCAAAAGCACAATAATATAGCAAAAAATCTTGAAAATACTAGAAAATCTCAGGTAACAGATTTTAGAATAAAGATAATCAGTTTCAATAATATATTTTGACATGACCATACTGGGCGATTCCTTGCTTCATATGTGTTGCTAATGGTGGGCCAGAGCACTTAAGTATTAGACAATATAGATAATACACAGAAAAAAAAGAAAGAAAGATACCAGGTTGCCTCAAAATTGAAGGATTCAGTAATCTACTTCTGTAGAAGATTCTAAATATTCATGACATTACCCTTTTTTCTTGGAGGAGGCTGATATTCAGGAGGGTGTTATGTAACATGAAACGTATTAACATGGCTTACTGATATGGCATAGAATTTGCCATTTAGGCAAAAATACCCATTAATTTTGTAACAGAGGGATGACAATGCAAATGTTATTTGGTTGTTGAATGGATAGAATAACCTATAAAGTGTTATAAACTCTTAAGCATGAGGAATGTCTTTATGAAAATAATTATAAATAGGCAATAGCATATGTTTAGGTAACGGATGAGACAACTCTGAATAGAAAAAAATAAAATAACAAGGGAACTTTAATGTATATGTCACTGGACGGAAGTAGTCAATATAACAGCCTCAGAGATTCTTGCATTGCATGTGCTATATTGAGGCATCCAAGAATTGCTTGTTATGAGTGTTGGTTCCATGCATCATTACTTTTTTTTTTGATCTAAATCCATTGAAAAGGAAAGAGCTAT
The DNA here is from genome assembly GCA_007258455.2 of Sequoia sempervirens. NCBI lineage: Eukaryota > Viridiplantae > Streptophyta > Pinopsida > Cupressales > Cupressaceae > Sequoia > Sequoia sempervirens. Next base: position 23,657 of record VDFB02324152.1, on the reverse strand, counting down.
TAATATTCTGATGCATATATCCTGACCTCTAACTAATTTGGGCATCTTTATATCTTTCCTTAATGAGCAGTTTGTGCCAGATTGTATGTGTTAAGGCTTAACATATCCAGACTAACAGCTAGTTTTTGTTTAGATTGATAATAATTGTTGTCTCTTTATCTTCTGAAGGCAACTGCAGGTGGTGGAGGTCGTGGAATGCGCTTGGCAAATGAACCTGGAGAATTTGTAAAGCTATTGCAGGTATTTAGCTGCACCTTATTTCCTGTAGGTGCTTTTCTTGTTTCTAGTGTGGCCATTTATATAGCAAATAATTATTGTCTTGATCATATTCTACTAAGTAAAAGTGTCTCCATTGTTACCATGATTCGTGAAATACCTAATGGTTGGCTTCCTTCTAATGAAAATGTTAAATAGAAATTGTGAACAAGGTTGAAACACATGATAATAAACCATGACTAAATGCAACACACACACAATTACATTTACAGAAAGCATGTCTTGGCATGTCTATGCCACATTAAGACATATTTTAGTAATCACAGTAACCTTAGTTTCTAAAACTACATATAGCAATTATTGTGGAGTTCACCAAAACACTTTTATGCTATTATGAAGATTGATCTTTCTCAGAATGCATTAATCTGCACCATACTAGTGCATTCAGACTTTTCAATAAGAAGTAACAGGAAGATCTGTAAGGGGTGATTACGCATAGCGTGAACATGTAGACACTAAATCTTATTTTGCTGCTATCATTAATCGAACTGCTCATACTCGTTGATTGGGTTTATTGATTATTCTTGTCAATATCTTGGTGATGGAGACTGATCCTTTGCTTGATTTACTGTTGACGAATTGTGAACAATCTTAGTCCCAGAGAAAGGACCAAGTTTGATGCTTTTGTGATAATAAATTGTTATCATATCTCACATCTGACAGTAAAATCCATTCAGGTGTAAATATGGTCTGGTGTATTAAAACTTTTTAGAAATAATGGATGTGGACTCAAAGTCAAGAGTCATTGCACCAGAGCTAGCCATGTCTTGGAACATGATCACACTACCTGGAATTTATTTTCCAAATAGCACATCCTTAGATATGTCAAACATGAGATTATTACCTATCCATATTTTTCTGAGTCAATGAAAAAGTTTCATCAATGTAATGCTTGCATAACTTATTTATTCCATGATTAGGATATCTATTCCAAATAGGCAACTGAAGTTTTTTAACTTTGTTTTCGTATTTTCAGCAAGCAAGAAGTGAGGCAGGTGCAGCATTTGGAAATGATGGTGTTTATTTGGAGAGATACATAAAAAACCCTAGACATATTGAATTCCAGGTAAATAGCCTTTCTTAATATGTGCAGTTTGTTGTGAAGAATGCAGTGTTGTCATTTTACAACTTTATTTTTTTGGCAACCTTCTGTTGATGGAGTAGTTAAATGTCCATCCAATCGCCGGTTCACAAGGAAATGGTAAAATTACTGAATCTGAAAAATTAAGGAGGGATGCATTAAAGCACTTTGCTTTGTCACTTTTGATAATTCTAATATTAATTAATTTTTTGAGGCAATGATTGAACCTCATTTTCAATCCAAACACTTACTGGGTGTAATTATTCAAATCTTGATTGGCAGATTCTTGCAGATAAATATGGTAATTGTGTCCATTTTGGGGAGCGTGACTGCAGTATCCAGGTATTACATTTTTTAATTCAACTAATGCTATTACTGCTGTTAGTTTTAATAAAAAATGATAACTGAGCAAACAACCAGCTAATATTTAAATTGTCTTTGTATAATTTTCAGTCGAGTTTCAAATTGCTTTGTCTTCTTTGTGGGGCACATTTTGATCTGCAATTCTTACTATAGAAGTGCAGTTCCAACTTCATGGACAATTATACAATACAAATGCTTGACTTCAGATGTTTTGACAACCTCTTTAATGGCTGTCATTGTAATGTTCCTTTTTTATATTTTTTGCTATTTACCGATTTTTCTGAAACAAACACTAAAGTGATCAAATGATGAGATTTATGCAATAGGGCTGTTGGTAGGACACTCCCAAAGTCAGGTACATAAGTATCTGATGTAACACTCTATTGACTGTTACAGCACCTTCTATGATTGATGTAACCCTCCAAAATGTTGGTACAGCACCCTAGATCTGTGGCAAGGCTGGAAATGAATGTTGGCGGCTAGGAAAGGGTGTAGAAGTGCTGCGTTAGCCTTCAAAGCTTCCCAACTGCAGATCCACCTCCAGAAGGTTGTCCAAGAGGTAGATCACCCACAATAAGAGGCTGAAAATGATATAAAATGCTGTTTGCTGCCCTCCAATATGATCCATCCTTCAAAGCCAATGTAAATTGCCTCCCAAAATGGTCAATAATGTTGTTAATACCGGTTTCCCTCAATAAAGTACTGATTTGCCTCTCTAGGAAAGGTATGACAGCCTCAAATCATGCAAATAAAGTCTTCAAACAGTAACAAACCCTGAAATCTGCCAATAGATAAATATAATGACCTCTCAAAGTGTGGTGCTCAAGGTGGATGATGGAAATCTACTCCTAAACAACAATCTATGATTTGCTTGCAAATATCCTTTCACCAAAACCTGTAAATGTGCACAAAATCTCCAAATCAACACAACATGCAACTCCCATGTGTAATTGCCAATGATGAAAAATTAGGGTTTTCGTTCTATGTTACCGATTCGTCACTCCCAGCCTCTGGATATGATACGATTCATACCGGATTCAAAATTCGGATTTGGTACAATTCAAATTCGCACAACGTACAAAAATTCGACTGTGGATATGCCACAAATTCAAAATGCCTTTGCGGATTCGTCTAGGATACGCCCAACCAAAGCCGACACGAATTTGACTCGAATTCAGATGTCAAAACCCCTAGGCCGCGGAAAAAGTGTCATTTTTTGCAATTTTAAATTATTTTTTTGACTAAAAGTTGACTTCTAAATAATAAAATATTCATTCCAACCCTAATCTTTGCCTCACAAGGACCTGAAGGCTTGACATTTTTCCCCATCTGTGCAAAAATTGGCAACATGGTATATTTTTTCATCATGCAGCGAGCTGTTTATATTGGTCTGAAAAATGATAGATCCCTCAACCTCAATCTAGAAAGAACGAACATATTAAATCCTTAACATGGAGGTTCCTTTCAAGCAGATTTTCATACTACTATCCATCCATTACTGCCGATATACATCAATGAGAATCAAAAGTTTATTTCAGAATGTTGAAAGCAACACAGGAGTATATAAATAATATTCTATAGAACAGAAAAGGAGTTTGTATGGAGGGTGAAACCCTAAGCTAAGTTACCGGTTCGGGTTCGGGGACGGTGCGGGTATGAGAACCCAGTATGTGGGTACGTGAAATTTTTCTTTAGGGGTTTGGGTACGTATGGGTACGTGTGTGTGTGTGTGTGTGTGTATATACAAAAAATAAGAGAAATATACAAAATTGTAAAATTAAATCATTTCATAGTATGATACTTGATCATTGATCAATGCCAAATGCCAAAGATAAATATTCACGATCATTGATCATTGATCGAGCAAGATTCATCATTCATTTATCCTGGCCTATGTTACCGGAATCGTGGCTTTACCCTCCCGATTCCGGGTACGGACGTATCAGAATCGGATACCTCCCAGATTCGCTGTGGAATCAGGTAGGATTCGAAATTTCCCTGGCAAAAACGCTTCCACCATGCCCTTGACGAATTTTGTGTCACAAGAAAACGCGCCTTAACCCTAAGCCGTATTATTCTGCACGCAACACACTTGTTTCTTTCGGTTTTTTTTTCTGAAAGCTCAGCTCTTTGTGGACTCCGTCGAAGCTTGTTGCAGGACGACGCGGGCTGGGAGATGACGCAGGTTGGGAGACGACGCGAGTTGCAGGTTAGGGGTGGGTTGCAGATTGCTTTGCCAGCCGCAGATTTTTTGAGGACCGTCTAATTTTTTTTTTTAAATATTTATTTTCACACTTTAAAACTTCAAACAAATGAGTGGGTCGGTTTTAAAATATTTTTAAAGGTTTATTTATTTTTATTTATTATTTAATATTGTGTGGTATTATACAATCAGAAAAGAACTTATTAAATTATTTATTATTTAGTAATTTACACTTATATTATTTTATTTATTATTTTAATATAGGTATAAATATTAAATTGAATTATTTTATTTATAGGTATAAATAATAATGTTTAATTTGTTTAAATTAAATTATTTTATTTATTATTTTAATATAGGTGTAAATATTAAATTATTATATGTATAATGTATATAGTAATATTATGATATTAATTATATTATAAAAATTATATTAATATATTGTAAATTTATAATTATACTAATTTTTTATGATTTTTATATGTTTTTGTACGGACGTACCCAAACGTACCCACACCAATTTTTTTTTTTTTTGCCGTATCGGCGTACTGTACCCGTACCCGAACCCACGTACCTTTACCCGATTCGGTAACTTAGATCCTGGCAAACACATTCCTAGGTCTGAGATATTTATAAACTCATTGTATTACTTGTAACTGCTGTTCATTCTATTATTTGCTGTTATAAATCAATGTATTTGCTGCTACAAACAGACTGTGAGAAGTTGTAAAAGATTATAACCTTGTCTTAGATTGAGTACAGACTTTCTTCTATCTGCTGTTAATTTTCTGAGGATTAACTTCATACATCAGCTCTAAACAGAACACAGGAAGTTCTTGCAATAAGTTTGGTAAACTCAGTCCAATATTGAGTACTATGTTTCAGATTTGGGTTATCAGATTTACTATTAGTACTGTCACGTCAAGTCTATGGAGTGGAGAGTAATGTTGTAATGTTGATTATTTGTTGTACTGTTATCTACAAATTTTTTTTGAGGTTGCTGTCAATTCTGGTCGTTGTATGTAATGTCTCTACTGCAAATATAAGCTTAGTTTGTATCACTGTGGTCTGGCATAGTTTTGGAATACTGTGATCTGCTCTTTGTTGGTTATTCTAAGTATGTATAGGTCTGATATTAATTTTTGAGCAGTTATCTATTGTGTATCATATTTGAAAGTTGGAATGGCTTAGTATTGATTCCCAGATTTGCATCTGCATTACACATTGAATTATCACAATGGAAATCATCACTATGAAATGATCAATGATGAAGTACATACTATGAAATGATCAATGCCGTTTTAGGGTTAGGGGGAAATTTTTTTTAAAAAAAAAGTTTTTTAATCAAGTTTGGGCCCTTTATTTTTGACTTGGCCCATGGGTTCGCCCGGGTTTGTGCTGGGTACGCACAGGGTGCGTGCCTAGCACTGTGGGTTCGCGGGTGTGCGAACCTTGGCGAACCCACAGTGCTGGGCGTGCACCCTGTGTACCCAGCATGTACTCGCAGACGAACCCGAACCGGGTGTGTACCTGAACCGGGTTCGGGGCCTGCGGGTACGAACCCTGCATCATAGACCCTAAGTGAGACTAGGCAGCAAATCACCAACATTAAATATATATGGATATAGCTTTTGCATGGGACAATATGGATAAATAAGTGCTGCTTCTCAAGTGAAGATAGGTTAGTATGATATAGCATCTAATGATGTTGATGATGCTCTTTTTGATGACCCATATGATTCAGATTGATCAATGATCAATAATGGCTGATTGTAAACAATTGACATTTTTATGTTTGAAATTTAATACCATGACATTCGAGTATCACTAATATTTTAATATTTGACTATGAAAGTGATGTATTTTTGCTATGTTATTTGACTATTAATATGGTGGTGTATTTTGAACTTAATTACTGCTGCAAATATGTATATATTTCTGATTTTTATATGTTTTTTGTATTAACGTACCCAAATCGTACCCAACCCCCAAAAAATTTTGACTGAATCCCGTACCGGATTTGCGTACCTGTACCTGAATCCAAAAACGAATCGGTAACTTAGTTTCGTTCTCACCTCCAAAAATGGTATAATCCAAAAGGGTTTTTTCCTGAAAGTTTTTTGAAATCAGCCAAAGGATTTTGTCCTTGGATGAGTAGAATGAACACAATGCTCATTTCGGAAAGTGAATGAAATGCTAAAATGAATGCTAGATGCAAAATGAAGTGGTAATCAATCTGAAATCCTACAAAAAACATAGGTGAGATGAGTATGGAAGTAGTTGAAGAATCATCTCCTATGATCAAATCACTTCTACCAACTAGCCTCAACCATAAAGTACTCACTGCTAGTCTGAAGAAGCTATCCAACTTATTTGCGGACCAAGAATTGAAGTCATGTATTGGCTGATTGGAAAGTGGACAGCAGTACTAACACTAGGATTTTGCCCACAACTCCAATTCTGAGACAACACCTCACAACTAGGAACTGCACTTGGATCCCAAATCCTGTGATCGACTCCAGTCTCATCATTGGGATCAGAAAGAGTTTCATCATCCAACTCAAAGGGGTTATCAACAAATTGAAGATTATCGTTAACTCCAAAATTAGACCAATCCTCTTGCTGATCCAAACTCCTATTTTTAGATTTTTTGGGGCAATGTGCAAGTTCAAACTCTTGATGAATGCAATCGAGCTCCTCCATTACTTGCCCGATCTCCTTAGCCCTTTATCTGCTCTCCTTCTCCTTGAACTACCGAGCCTCATAGAGCTGATTATTTGCTTCAAGAAGTGCCTCTTGGACACTTTCCAAAGCAACCTTTGTGGAATTAAGCTCAATGGCGAGCTCACTAACCTCTCCCCTTAACTATTTAGTCATGGTCAAAGTCTCATTTGCAAATGTGATGGCTAGATCTCTATCATGCATCATGTGTAAGAAAACTGATTTTATTCCCTCTATAGTGCTCTTGATTATTTGGAAATCAGCAAGGGGAAAATTTTGGTCATATTGGTTTCTTGGGGTCTTGAAGATGAAATTTTCACCAAGGCTTCTAATGTCATCCAATCTAGATAATGTGTGCACTTCATTTTCAACAAACACCAAAAACTGACTTTTCCAATCATGTTCATGCAAATATAGTAAACTGCTGCTATGATGAAAACTAGAACCAGAATCTTTGTCATACCTTTCAGTAGTGATTCCATGGCTGCCCGAAGTCTCATGTACCTCCTTTTCGAAGCTAGGCCCACGATCAATTTTAGTTTCATGCATTAAGTTTTCTGATTTGCATACAAAGTTATTTCTTACAACTTCACCTTCCTCAATGCCATTCTTTATGCATGACTCCCGGGATGAAGTAAAGACATCATTACAATCAAAAGGAAATTCATCCCAATGTGGATCCTCATCATACTTAGGTGCCAACACACCTGGATCCCATGTGTAGAAGGGTTGATCACTCAATTCAGAGATTAAGTATTCATTGTGCTCCTCGTGAGTATTGGCCTTTTTGAATAAGCCACTCTCCAACTCACTAGGACTGAAATCATCATAAGCATCTCTCTTCATAGGCTTGGTTTGGTAGTTGTTAGCGAATGAATTGGAATTTATTAAAATATTAAAATAACAACTCCATAGCCCTGCTTATAAAGGCCAATATTGCCAACAGCTTTGGAAATATCACAATTTCATTTGTGATTTTTCTTTGAATTATTATTGAGGTACAACTCCCTCGGGATTATTACTATATTTTATAAAGTTTGCTTTTAACCAGAAAGCAATGAAAGGCAAACAAACACCAACCCATAAGTATGGAATTAGTGCGATGAATTGAAATAAACCATTAACGCATAAGCACAAAGACTCAAGAAAATAATAGCAGATGAATATAATACTAGGAATTGTCCCTAATCACAAATAAATGAATATAATGTGAAGAAATCATCCCACACAGAGAATAAATCTAAGTTATTGTTCTAGTCGATAGACTTGCTCAATGAAACACTATATCCATACTTCTAAATTCAAAGATTCAAAATAATCTGCAATTACAAACACAATTCCAAAATTGTTCCCTTTTCCCTTGTTACGTCACAATGCACATCAAAGAAATCCGGGCCCTCATTGTATTCTACAAGGTAAAATGTATCCATGATCTGTAATTCTCACGGGGAAAATTTCTTTTATATCATTGATCTAATGACCCTCCTTGTACTTAGTGAGGTAAAATTTACCCACAATCTATAATGCTAACGAGACCCCAAATTGTGGGCACCATGAGCATTACTTATCCTAGGTATATTTTACCTCATGGAATACAACAAGGACTATTAGATTATATTATAAATCAATGGTGGAACTAAAGATTATAATTATTGTCCTAAAACAACTAATAATTATGATATACTATTGGCGAATTAATATAGATTTTTACTATAATTTATAAAATTTAGGCGAATCTGATCTAATCATGTATTGAATAATGTGGCGAATTTTTGAGTTAAATTTTTAATAAAATAAATTCTTTGGCGATTTAAATAAGACTATAATAAAATTTTATAAAAATGTGGTGATTCAAGTCACATTATAGCTCAAACTATTAAGCCAATTTTGGATTCCAAAATTTCAACTATTAGCCAATTGGCGAATATTAGCCACTAAAAAAATCACTAATGAGCGAGATTGTTGAATTGATTGCCAATGATGTCAAATGAGATCTATGTCAAAGTACTCATAAAAAGTTATAGGCCACTAATCGATGGACAGGTTGGCAACATACAAGACCAAGCAAAACCAGATTTCAACTATGAATTAATGAAGTAATGACCATATCTACATTATGATCTAGAATAGATCATAAAAGATAAAAGAAAAAGACATTATATATTATGAAATAATATATAAAGTAATGTTCATATTTACATTATGATTGCCCAAGATTAAAGCATATCTAAATCTGCATTGATCGCTCAATTTAATTTAATTATATATGAAAAGAAGCAAGAAAGCCAAAAACAAAAGCATGGAAGACAAAAGCACAAAAGACAAATGCCTCATAAGACAAAAAAACACACAAGACAAAAGATGTAGCAATAAAAAGGGACAGCAATTATCTTGTTAAAAATTTAAATAAGGATTAATAAATAAATATTAATCCTTACTAACGGCAGCGGTCACTTTCATAAAGAAAAGACAAAGGCATAAAAGATAAAATTTGTCTTATTCAAAAAGGTGAAATACTTTGTCTTATTGACATGTCATAAAAAGAAGTATAAAATGCAGCAAATTACATGCACAGCAAATAGATAAACTATTGTTAGAGCAGCGATAAGAAAGGTGGTGAATATGTTTAAGGCATCGAGTATTTGTTTGTAATGAGCCTAACCCAATCTGACTTAAAAACTCTTCACTTGCTGCCTTTGGAATTTTGTCAAACAGTTGGTGTGCAAGCTGATATAGGCTGATAAAAACTTCTGATTGCTTTTGTTTGACTTTCCTTGTTGCCAATGATGTTTCTTTGAATGTTTTCAATGGTACCAATGATTGTAAATGACAACTATGAATGTTTCCAAGATGAAATGCAATTGTTTTTATGTATTTTTGATGCATATAGATGACTGAAACTACTTGTAATATGCAGCTACAACAATTAGGAATTATGACAAACACTTTGGATGCAACCTAAGATGGCATATGTGCAACTATAGCCAAGTGGCATTAACACAAACACTTGGCATGCAATCTTATAATAATATTTATGCCAAAATGAGAATCTACAGCCAATGACATTTTGTCAAACACTTGGCATGTAAACTAGAATGCAAACTTGAAGCATATCGATATGGACATTACATCAAACAGTTACTATGCAATTTGTCACTCCTTTATTGATGTGCAATTCAAATTACATTGCTGAAGAGCAGCCACTCTTGGCTTTACAATAATTTTCCAATGCAATACAAGTCTGATATAAAATGATCACCTACAGCAGCAACTTATGCAAACTAATTTAATAATGCAAATACTCCAAAAAAACATGAAGGAACCTGATTGTGAAGTCTGGAATGATCAGCCAATGCAATGATGTCTTTCTCTGACTTTATTTGAATGTTATTGAATCTCCTTGCATGAAATCGCACCTCCTAAAGTAGCCGCCCTTGTTTCAGTCTTGCAGCCTTAACAATAAATAATTGAGGCCTTCAAATGTCTTCCATTAGCTCCCAAAGTCATCACCATACATCAAGAAATGAGGCGCCTATATGCCCGTAAGAAATCAACCCCTCATTAGCATGATATGAGTGAAATCGTGGATTTCCAATCTGCAGCAATATGACTGTAAATGATGAACAGCAGTGCCTTCAATCGATGCTCTTCAATGCCAAATTGTCCCTCTCCAATGGTTACAAATCATCAATACAAAATCCTCCAAACTTCTACAAATGCAGCTGTAGATTATTTTCCAAAATGCTTCAACAAGCTGATATGGAATCTATCTCCAAAACTTGGCCAAAGGCCACAAAGTTTTCCAATGTAAGCACAAATTGAACTTCTGAAGTGAAGCCCACAATGAAGCAATAATTCGGCTGATATTTCACAACCTCAAAATTGCATAACCAATGAGAGTTTTCGTTCCCAATGGCTGGAAAATGGCATAAACGCTAGCTGACCCCTTCACCAAACAATATCTTCAATTCAAATGTCAATTCTTGGATGATTAGAAGCTTGGCTTGATCTTCTTTTATACTTTTTCAATCCAACTTCAAGAATCTTCTAGAAAATATTATTTTTTTTAGTGACTTTATGATTAATATTTTATTTAAGTCACTTTACTAAATTAATTAAATATAAGGTCACCATTTAAATGTTGGAAAACCAAATGTTGGAAAACCAAACGCTGGAAAACCAAGTGCTAGAAAACCAAAGGCTGGAAAACCAAATGCTGGAAAACCAAAACTCATGTCGGAAAACCTTACAAATAATTGACTTAATGATCTCTCCTTATTGCCCCAATTCAACTGAAACTAGGAATGGAAACCATCAATTGACTAGATATCTGCCGCAAAGGACCCCCTAACCATGCTCATTAGCCTACGAGGGTCTGGAATAGGCTAAACCATCCAAAAGCAACGCCAGGCTAAAAAGGCGACATTACATTGTTAAGGCAGCAAGCATTTGTTAAGAGTTCAAAAATACAACAATTAAAGTAATTAAAGAGATAAATGAATATGTAATAGGGCAGTGATTATTTTATTTGGAAAGAGCAGCAGTTAAGGTTAAAACAACAAGGCTGTGATTTATATTTAGCTGGGCAGCGATTCCATTTATGAAGTAAATGCAACAAACAATTTATTAATAGGAAGTGATTTATTATGAAGAGCATATTATAAAAGAGCAGCAATTATATGGTGAAGAGCTGCGATTAATGAATAAGGAACAACAATCCTTAAAAGGCAGCATTTGGAATTAAAAGAAAGAGTAGTTTAAGGCAGTGATTATTTCTTAACAAAAGGTCATATCTTTCTATAAAGATATCACTCTTCAAAAGGATGTGTCTCTTTATAGAGACATAAGAATATAAAATGGAATTGTGTGGAGAGTTGTGGAAGGATGTATGTGAAAGTGGAAGATAAAGAAATATATCTTTAATACACCAGCAGAATCAAATGAAGAAAATACAATAGAATATCATAGCAGACTTGTGTATGGAAGATAAAAAGATATATTATTCATACACTAGCAGATTTGTGTGAGAAGAGGGAGGTTGATCAAAGGCAGATTTTGTGAATAATTATAGCAGATCTTAGAGCAAGATAATAGCAGATTTGTAATCATATTTATAGTAATATTTTAGAAGAAAGTGTATGACAGTAGTTGCATTATCCAAGAATAGTTTGGTGAATGAGGATAAATGAAGATTTGAAAAGAAGAATATAATGCAGATTTGGTGACGGAGTTAAATGAAATCATCATGAAGTAGATCACTAATATGGAAAGAGGAGAGTTATAAATAAGATACATTTGGAGATCATTCAAGGAAGATAAATCCAAGAAGAAGAGTGGTATCAAACAAGAGATCTAATTGTCCATCATCCGTTGAAGGTGCAACATCCAAGAAGGTGGAACCGAGTTTTGCTTTGGAAGTTGGTGCTTCCTAAAGGAGATATTGGTGCCTCTAGTAGGTTAGTGCCTACGAATTCAATTGAATGAGGAGTTGGTGCCTCTAGTGTGATATCCCCAATAGGATCTACCCTAAAATTCTGACTTTTATTTTCAGAATTCTGCCCTAATTTTCTGCACTTTTGTTTTCTGCTAAAACCCTAGAATTCTGATTTGATTTTTTGCGTTCAAACAAGTAAGAACAGCGAACATATATGCATCTAATATGCTCAAATAATAAAGCCATAATAAACTCTCATGATAATATCTTCAATCATGAACTCATCCAACAATTTATGACATCCAAATGTAAACAAATATAGGGACAAATCTGACTTCTGAATTAATCTGTCTGCTGCTACTAATCAGAACTTCTGAATAGGCTCAAACATGCCGAATTACATCCCATAATTCTACCAATCACAAATCAGACATCATAGTAGGTTTGTACATACCAAAATGATGTAAAATGATGCTTCACAAACCCTCTACAATGATGGCGCTTGAGCTGCTGCTAGGGTTAGGGTTTAGAAACCCTAAACAATGATGAAATCGCCTCCAAAAAGCCAAATTGCCCTTCTCAAAGGTGGTGCTCCAAGTTAGGGTGATGCCCTAATGCAAAATGAATACAAAATAGTAAATACCACCCAAAGCCTGCTCCTCTAATCTGATCCAAAAATCTGAATATGCAAATTAGCTCCAAACCTCGAAAGATCTCTAATTGAAGTCCAAGTAGGATTCTGTCACGAATCCTCCACAAGGTGAGCTAGGTTTTCGTTGAACTCCCCTAATATGTAATAGGGTTTTCGTCCTAATGCATAATCCAAATATGCTCTTAAGGAGAAGAAATCTGTTGGAAATAATTGCTTGAATAATGGAATTGAACTTCAAGACTCCTTGTATATATATATGCAATAATTTTCTCCCTCACACCTAGGCCGACTAGCTTGAGATATTTATTTTTATCTTTTAAAGCCACATCAAGGCCTCAAAAGGGGGATGACCCCTTCTCCTTAATTAATTTCTTTTTTATTCCCTTTTTTCTCATCCAAACTATGCCGTCCCAAAATAATTCTTATTTTATTTTATTTATTTAAAATATTATTATTATATTTAATTAAAAAATGAAAACTAGTGTTCAAAAACACTTTTTCCCGCCCTTGCAAAATTTGAATTTCAAATCAAATTGGGGACATGACAGTCCCCCCTTCTTGAGATTGCTTGTCCTCAAGCAATACAAACTTGCATCCTCCAAATCTCCAAAGGCTACATCCTCCAAGAATGCAAAATCCATCAAAGGTCCAACCACTACACCAAAAGACCGGCCTAGTAGTGAAGGCGGCTACCTAGGGTGTTAAGGGTGAGGTTTGCATCCCACCAGCTTTGGAAGTGAAGGCATAGAAGCCACGAGCACAGTGGACACATGACCGTGGAGCCCCACCATCTTGTTATCAAGTACACGCCTGCTAGCACGACATGTTAGGATCCGTCGGGGTTTAGCCCTTCACGCAAGGGACATTACATTTAGTGAGTTGGTTCTCACAAAGTGAATGAGGAGTTGGTGTCTCTAGTGGGTTAGTGCTCACAAATTGAATGAGGGGTTGATTCCTCTAGTGGGTTGGAGCCTACAAAATTTGTAAATTTTTTATATGACATTTTGTCATGGTTTTCTCCCGTAAGGGTTTCCACGTAAATATTGTGTGTTATTGTGTTCTTCTCATGTGCTTGATTATTAATGTTGAGTAAATGATGTTATTGTTATTGATCAAGTTTTAAATATGGTATTAAGTTTGAAAAAGTAAAATGTATTGTTATGTTGATTCACCCCCCCCTCTCAGTATAACTGTGTGCTCATCATTCTAACCATTCATGAAAAGCTGTGTAACATATAACATGTGGAGCAGCAGCTAAATGGGAACATAATATTCCCACAATAAATTTCATTGACTGTTCTTCCTTGCCACGCAAGCTATTGAGTGGGTCAAAATGGTGGCGACAGCCTCTTATTAAGGCACTACTTCCTTAAGTTGGTGATTAAGATTTTTTTTATATTTTATCAAACTCTTGTCCAACCTTGCTGTCAACCAAGGCTCATGCGATTAGCATACCTTCATCGGCCCTTGTTGGAGTCTCCACAAATGTAATGAGCCACCCCTTTTTGCAAGATTATTTTTTTTTTTGCTCGACAATTCCCAGTTAAATAGATGATCCATTTATCAAACTCTTTTCATCTCATTGCAAACATTGAATATGGAACTCAGATGGATTACATAACAGTTTTCAAAGAATAACATCAAGACTTCAATCTTTCACAATGTACTATTACACAGTGATATGATTGCAAACGCACAACTCCATACTAATACAATTCCATTCTGAGCAATTAAAATGAAGCTACTGAGCATACAAAGTCACTCAGAAATTAACTACATCAGTGTATAAATTCGTTCTGAGTTATAGCAGCAAGAAACTATTGCTTCTTTCCTTACTGACTGATATTCACTATTCAGAGATAGCTCACTGCTGATAACAGTTAACAACCTTACGCAGACCCAGATTGAGTGCTAGATGAAATCGGTATACTAGTAACACTTTCAGACTTGACCTCTAAACAATTACACTATCAGAAGAGGCAGAAATTATAGTCTGATTTCAACTTAGTGCACTCAGAATTATATTTCAGAACACTAGCATTTACTTTACTGATATTTCTGATCAGAAGTTACAATGGTTAAGGATGTGAACAAACAATACTCAAGCCTGGAGACGATTGATGGTCTGAAATACACCCAACAGTTTGTAATATGTCTGAGACCTCCAAATAGGACCATGTCCAACAGAGACAAGCTTTTGAGTATGATTGCCCTAAGTTTGAAATCCAATACCAGCACCCCCCCACCCATGTTACGTATATAATCTGGCTAGTGAACTATGAGGGAGCTAAGACAATAAAACAGGAGGTCGGATCGGAAAGAAAGAAAGGGCGAGAGAGGAAGGCAAGCTGGACCAAGGGATAGTTACTATTACCGGACCATCGGAATCTATAGTAGTTAGAAAGTAGGCTACATGTTTTTCTAGTGTATGGAGTAGGATCGATCAATCTACAGTTTCATCCACCCACCCACTTTACCTGAGGCCAATACCACCCGCTATCTCCGGGTTGGGTGGGGATTATAGTTCCCATTGAATAGCCGAGGTAATCAACCTAACCAAACCGGGTGGGAGGAATTGAATCGTTCACCATCCATAACTACACTATCCTCCAACACAACTAAAGAAAGTTGGGAGGATATTCTAGAAAAGGTAGGTTTAGCTAGCCAACTGGGGAAGAATTTGGGAGAAAATGGCGTCTAGTTGACCTAAGGCGAGTATGGTAGGGTGCGATTCTATACGTAACATGCTGAACTGTCCTCCCACAGAAACGTGGGATGTGCTCACTGAAGTTGAGTATCCCAGTGAAAGGTGGAGGAAGTAGTTCATCATTACTCCTCCCACATTACTACTCTGATAACCAATGGGTGGAATAACACTACTCTGGGTGAAAGGCGTCGGTTGGTGGGAGGCAATATATATTTGTTGGGCTCATTACTCTAGCAGGCGAATTAATCTGGGGTGGGAACTTAGGAGGACTTCTATGGGGTGGCTCCTACTATTCTATGGCATGTGGATGATAGTTGGGTGGGTGGGAGGAATAGAAGTTGGGAGATGAAAGTTCGAGGTGGGCTGGGGTGGGAGGAAATCGACGTTGGTGGGAGGCCCTTCAACCTACCGGGGGGCCCTATGGGGCTCAAGGTGTACCTGCGGGGATTGTTGGATTGAATAGGGATAAGAGAACCTCGGTGAAGTGGCACTCTAGGAGGAAGGATTGAGCCGGTCATATGGAACACCGACACATTGAGAAGGAGCTAGAGGAATCGGTTCATGGGTGATCCTGTTCAGAAGGGGCATAAATCATAGTTTGATTTCAACTTAGAGCACTCAAAATTATATTTCAGAACACTAGCATTTACTTTACTGATATTTCTGATTAGAAGTTACAATGGTTAAGGATGTGAACAAACAATACTCAAGCCTGGAGACGATTGATGGTCTGAAATACACCCAACAGTTTGTAATATGTCTGAGACCTCCAAATAGGACCATGTCCAACAGAGACAAGCTTTTGAGTATGATCGACCTAAGTTTGAAATCCAATACATAGGGCAGATAAGAGCCTTTGCAAGAAGAATAAGATAACGTACAGGTCTGACATGCAAACGCCAATCACCACTAACCCTCATCTTGCCTTAGGATCAATGCCTTTTTCCCAAAACTCCCCGAAAATGCACTAATAGTGTGCTATTCTCCACGCCCAATAAACTCAGTGACTAAATGAATACTTTGGTACCATGACTAGCACACAACATCAAATAAGATTTCTAGAAGTGCCAATAATGGCAGCCTCAGAAGAAGCTCTTCACCAATCCAACGCCATTCTTTGTGATGTCCCCGCTCTAGCCAGTTCTTGGGAACAGTGTGTTCGCCCTTTCTTGGACCCTTGTGGGCTAACTGGTTTGGTTAGAGGGTCAGTGGTACTTTCTGGAGAGCTTGGCCGTTCTCGTTTTCAGAGTTTTGGGATTAGCTCACTGCAGGCCTTGGCAGTTCAAGAGTTGATAGCTTCTGACGGCACAGGATTCTATGAAGTTTTGTGGAAGTTATGCTTATTTGAGTGAATTAAGTTATTAATTAACTTAATATTTTATTATAAAGTCAAATTGACTTTATCACTTTATATCACTTAAATATTCATGGAAAAAGGGTGATTTAAAATTAAATCATTAATACCTTTAAGTGGCGCCAATTATTTAAATCTCAACTATTGAAAAGGACATAAGAATATGTTAAAAGATTTAAATGATGAGGAAGTGCATTTTTTCTTGGAATTCGTGCCTCTTGGTTATATAAGGCTTTTGGCCAATGAGAAACTCATTATTGATTATTTCGACTTTGCCTTGGGTTTTCCTTCTGTGCTTTTACCTGTGATTAGGGTTTTGAGCAAACTGCCATTGGAGAACGACATCTCTTCAATGTTGAGCACTTTTGAGACTGTGAGAGACCAGTCGAATTTGTGCAATTGAGAGAGCTTCATACAGAGGTTCTACATGCTTCAATCAGGGTTCTGTTATTTTGTATTCAGTTGTCTGCAATAGGGAAAGGGGGTTTCATCTCCAGAGACGCCATTATCTACAGATTTCAGCTTTCAGAGTGTTCTTTTGGGGTTTCTACCTTGGCCGTACTACTTGCATTGGGATATGTGCCCATTTAGGGAGGCGTGTGAAGTAACTTGTTGAAACTGTCATGTCCCCGAAATTGTGATATTTAGAAGCATTTAACCATTTAATATTACGTGATTATAATGGTCTATGATGAGATTACATCGTAAACATCATGATATAATAAATATCAAAGTATATAAAATGTTAAGATAATTTAAAATATAAATGTAAATATTAACATTTAAATAAATATATTAAATTAATGTAAAACACGGATATAAAATAATTATCAAATATAAATATCGTGATTAGGATAATATTATAATTGCTGAATATAAACAAATAACTTAATAAAGCAATATATATATATATTAATTTATCACCGAAGTTTTAATAAATATTAATTAATAAACAAATAACCGAAAATTGCAAATTATCGTGCCTGTGAGAAAACGCGTCACTGTTGGCGAAGGGTTCTTCCAACGGTTTTTGAGAGATGATGTCTCACCCAGGAGACATGGCATTTCACCCAGCAGTTGTATATTTAAATGACGTCTTTGGTGGAAGAAAGGGCATGGATTTATATTGGAAAAATCCTTTATTGAATTCTTAACTCTTCCTTAAAAACATTGACGGAAAATACATTCAAAGCACGACCTTGACTCCTCACGCGGTAAGCAAGTTATTGCCATACGAGAAAGGAACAAACAGAATTATATACGGACAGACTCCAGTTCGCTGGCTC
Source organism: Sequoia sempervirens (assembly GCA_007258455.2). Taxonomy (NCBI): domain Eukaryota; kingdom Viridiplantae; phylum Streptophyta; class Pinopsida; order Cupressales; family Cupressaceae; genus Sequoia; species Sequoia sempervirens. The sequence continues at coordinate 5,580 of VDFB02324152.1, read as the reverse complement.
AAACCCTAAACCGTGAATCTTTGATATGTGGAAAAAGACATCGAATGGGAGGATTAAAGAACATATGCCAATACCATCGTGGCCGGTGAGGGAAGAGATACGGTGGGAAAAGGCAGAATAGTAACTGCTTCTGCAGACCGAGCAAGGTATGGTAATTATATGTTTAATATTTATACAACGTATTGATTAGTATTTGTCATATATGTTTGATATATATATATATATACAACAAATATGAATATATATATAAAATATAAATGTGTTATACATATATAATTCATAGGCTAATAAATGTTTTGGATAATTGGTGAGTATTACAAAATACGAGTTCTTAATTACTTGGACTAGCAAAGGTGAGAATAAATGATTTAAGTATATTGATTAGTGAATATATTACTTTGAAATTCTTTAATATATTAGCATTTATGAATATATTTAAATATATAATGGTAAATGTATGTACAATAGATATGGAAATTGTGATTCACATGTACATCATGGGTGATTGATGAATCTAATGTAAATTTATAAATAGGTATTATTTATGATCATCCAAATAATGATGCTTGCAACAATTATTAAGCCCTATAAGTAATAATGACTCTATTCATTCGTCACTATGATAAGTAGTATAGTAGGATCCCATCCATGGGATCTGGTAGGACGTGAATATCTACCCCCATGTACATAGGAAATATATTTTAGAAGAATCGCTCATAGTGAGTGAAAGAATGTGATAAATAATCCTTTGACAGAAATAAGATATTTATGATATTTATGCTCCCCTTTGATCTTATTGGATATTGACACTGAAGTTTATTTGTCCATAATATCTCTAATGTCTCTTTGAGGAACACTTTGACCGCAAGATTCAGGTTTAAGCGCATTCACCTAGATAGGGGACATTACAGAAATGCCTTCCTTTTGGCTGCTATTTGTCTTCCATCACCGGCATCTACCTTTTTCAAGAGCTTGTATCCAGTTTCGAAGAGGGAGAACTCAAATCTGGAGGCCAGGCGACCTTATATGCTAGTTTTCACCATTCTTGGCTGGCGAGCTGGCTTACTGTTTTAAATAAATAATCTGGAAACATTCTGGTATGTCTATCACTTGTGATCTAATTGTTTCAATAAAATAACGCCTTCTGCATTTCCATTTTGTAGGAAATAGCTCTGCTTTATAGTTTATGAGCTTTTATATGCTGCACCCCTTCTCTTTTGTCTATAAACTTTCTCTAAAAAACTAAAATAACACATTAAGACTTAAGAAAATACTGGGGTTTGAGTTGAGAGCCAGCAGGGCTCATCACATTCTTAAACCAACAAATTAAGTACTCCTTCAAAACTGGAGCCATGAATCAAACACACCAAAAATTAGATACCCAAATCAGAATACTTCATAAATCTTCATATTAGAACCCTAGAACAAACAAAACTATTGAAAGCAATGGCGATTCCTGATGTAGAATCACTCCCTCCAGCTAGGGTGGATCTCTCACCACCGAAACTAGTGCTAAAGATGAGGGTTTTTGTCCTCAACCAACTGCAAATGATAAACTGGAAACAATCCAGTAGAGTCTCCTTAAGTTGTCAAATCCATGATGTCCAAATGAGAGCTAAAATGAAGTTTTATGGAGAGAGAGGGAATTAGGGCAACTTTAGCTTTGAAATGCTTTTTTCCCTCCAAAATCCAACGCCCACCTTATGAGCCTTATAATTTTTAATAAATTAAAACATCATATTCCTCCTTGGGTGTCCTTGCTCACAAGGAAACTATTTTGCCTTATTTAGCCTTCTAAAACAATGTTAAGTTATCTCATTAGGCACCAAGGTACTTTTCGATGACCACGTACCCCCTCACTTAAGTTTTAAAGTTATTTTATAAAAATAACTTAGGTGATTGATAAAAAGCAAGTATTAAATAATCCAACCTTAGGCTCTTCAATGCCGCCATAGAAAAAACACTGTTGAGAACATAGTTGCAAGACTCGCCAAAAACTCGCGAGTTTTTTGGCCTGGCGAGTTTTCCAGGCAATTGTAGGCTTGGAAAACTCGCTGTACTTTTGGCGAGTTTTTCCAGAATGTACGGCGAGTTTTTGAGAAAACCCGCGCAACTATGCACATGCCCAGGCAGCCGCTAAAAAGCGATTTTAAGTTGCTTTTTTTCATTCATTCTCTTCTCACACTCAGCAAAAAACCTTTCCAAGGCATTGTGCACTCATTTGCAGCGATTTTACATCCAAAAGACAAGATTTGAAGGGCATTTACATCGAATTTAGAAGGCAAATTGGATTTCCAGGTAGGGTTTCTCATTTTTTTTATTCTTTCTTTTTTTAATTTTTTTTTTTCATTTTTGTTGGTTCTATGTTTAAAAATCATCTGAATGTAGTGTGAAAATGATTTAAATGCATTTAGATTCATCAAAACAAGATTTTTTTTATGAATTTTTCTATTTTTTTACATATTTTGCTGATTTTTTCATTTTTATTAAATTTTCTTAAAACCCTAGTTTTTTTTTTTGTTTTGAATCCTCTTTTTTGTTGAATAACATGCTTACAATCTTTTAGATTAGCTTAATTTTTTACTAGTTTGAAGTAATTTTCAGATTTTTACATTTTTTCACATTTTTTTGAAACCCTAGTTATTATTTTTTTTTTTAAATCCAATTTTTTTGTTATGAAAATGTTTAGAATCTAGTGATAGATTTTTAGTAATTTAAACTTAAAGTAATCTCTTTTGATTTAATCTAATTTAGCTTGTTTTTAAATTTTCTATCAAAAACTAACAAGTTGTGCTTTGACTTTCACTTTGTGTAGGTTAATAATTAATTGATAATGGCTTCTGAACCCGCTTCTGCCTCAAGCTCTGTCCCATCCGTGCCTGCAGGATTTGTAGGCAAACGTCCTCCAGGAGCTAGAGATCCTGCCTGGAAGTATGCTTATCTAGGACCCATACTTGGCACAGTATATTGCATTCCATGTAAAAAAATATATCGTGGAGGCATCAATCGCCTCAAGTACCACCTTGCAGGCATCCCTCAACGTGATGCTAAGGAATGTCCTGAAACCACAGAAGAAATAAAAAGACATATGAATGCCATACTTTCAGCTGCAGAAGAAAAAAAAGTGCAAAGAGAGAAGGAAAGAGCAGTAATGCAAGCAACCATTGCCTCTTCTCAAGGTGCTCCAATTGAGTCGGATGATGATTATGATGTTACTTAGGAGATAGTGGGTTCTCTTCGTGGCCCACGTGTGCGAAGGTCAAGGCAATCCGTTAGCACCTCGACCTCCATCCCTTCATCTTCCTCTAGTAGAGCACTAGGGGCAGGGGCAACTGCAGGACCTACACGGTTGGATAGTTATTTTGTGCCTAGAAACACACCTGGTGCACAACCTTCCTTAGAGGCGACTGGATGGAATAGGGAGGTGCATGAGCAAGCAGACATTGCTTGTGCAGATTTTTGGTATTTTAACAATATCCCTTTCAATGTGGCGAGTTCTCCTTACTGGCAGAATTTGGTCACCGCATTGACAGTTGCAGGAAAAGGCTACAAGGCGCCTTCTCGCACGGACTTGAGTGGGAGGTTAGTTTATGTTCTTTAATTTATATTTTTTAAGTTTAATTTATGATGAATTTAAGCTATTTTTTTTGTTTACAAATTAAAATTGTGTACTTAATTTCACTTTGTACTTGTAGGTTGCTTGCTAATGCAACTGAAAGGGCAAGGGCAGCAGTAGAGGAGCAAAAAGAAAAATGGCAAAAATATGGCTGCTCTATTTTTTCTGATGGGTGGACGGATGGAAAAAACCGTACCATCATTAATTTCTTGGTTGCATGCAAAGAAGAGGTGGTGTTCTTAAAATCAATTGATGCCTCCCACATTGTAAAAAGTGCAGAAAATTTGGCTAAGATGTTGGAGGAAGTTTGCATGGAGGTGGGGATTGCAAATGTTGTACAAATCATAACTGATAATGCAGCAGCAAGAAGACTCCTCCAAGATAGTGTTGTGACCTTTTCACACATCGCCCCATCGCCGATAGAAAGGACTGATTATCTGCTTTTTGAGTTTGTCTCCTTACCGCCGGTTTCATTAGTCGCCTTATTAAAGGGATTTAGTCAGGTTTAAAGAGTTACAGTCTGATGTCCATGCGCCATCCCGGTCGTGGGAAGCGTCATGGAAGGCCGAGGAAAGCGAATCGCACGTAGATTGACCAGTGCAGAGACTTCCTACTTTGGAGAAAAGTTGCTTTTTGGCTTTTTTCATTTTGGCATTTTGGACCAAGAAACAAAGGTTCCCTATTTTTTAGAGTTTTGCTTTTTCTATTTTAGAAAGTTTCTATATTTGGAAAGGTCTCCGAATTCCAAGAAATGCGCTCGAGAAGTTCAAAAACTTCGATGCGACTCTCAAAAATCAAAGAAAATTGGAAAAATCATTGAAAATCTGGAAAAACAAAGTAAAAAGCATGAAAAATCAGACCCAAAAAACATCAAATTCTGGAAAAATCAGTTCAAAAATGAATCAGATCTGAGCAAAATTACAGAAAAATCAACTCAAAAAGGATGAAATTCATGAAAATTTGGTTAAGTCTGAAGAATTCGCCATAAGAAGGATGGTCCTTGAAATGTGGGACGGAAGAAAGGAAGGAGTGTCAAACACTAAGGAAAGTCCACCTTGCAATATCCTAGCCTCCTCCAAAGTCCGCCATGCTCAAGGATGTCAAGTGCCAAGAACTCATGAAGTCCGCCATAGATGATGCCAAGACTCTTTGAAGTCCGCCCTAGAAAAGAGGGACGTCCAAGATGCTTGTCCAAAAAGGTTTGGAAGTCCGCCCCACTTGTCCAAGATGCTAAGAAAGTCCGCCTTGACTTGAAAGGAAGTGGCAAGAAGCTAAGGAAGTCCGCCATGTCTTGCCAATAGGTTGGAAAGTCCGCCTAGGCACATAAAAGAGAAAAAATAAAAAATTTCACTAAGTATTGGTGACTAGTCAAGAGAAATTCGAAAATTTGCCTAAGTATAGAGGCCAAAAAATTAAGATTTTTGGCTAAGCGTTATGGCATTTTCAAGAGGCAAAGTGCTAAGTTTGAAAGGAAAGTGCTAAAGGAAGTGCGCCATGGTATGAGAAAAGTGGAAAAGACTTGAGAAAGTCCGCTTGGGATATGGCAAGGGATGAAATGAAATGTGCCTAGCATGAAAATGGAAGAGAAATTAAATTGCCTAAGTATGGGTGTCTGGAGAAAATGTTAAGAAATTGACAACTTTGGCTAGAGAAAAATGCACAAGGCAAAGAGGTATGAAAGTTCGCCCTTGGCCAGAAGAGATGGAAATTTGTCGAGCATCACAGAATTGCGCCTAGCAAAGATGTCCTGACAAGGATTTTGCCTAGAAAAATTCGTCTGAGCGAGGAAAAAATTGACTTTGGCAGAAGAAAATAAGCTCAGTGCAATTAAAATTTCGCCTCGGCAAAGAAAAATAAGGATCCGGCATAACATTTGACGACGGAATGGCATAAATTTTGACTTGGCTAGACGAAATTAAGGACAAAATTGGAAAATAAACTTTTAGCCAAAGAAAACGAAGAGA